>OY804580.1:86565889-86748773 GCA_963680875.1 Bathymodiolus brooksi
GCAGAGTAGAATAAGTTATTTAACAGTAAGTACAGCTGCCTAAACTTCAACATTTGTTGGTAATTTGAGACATTCATTTACAGTTGAACATTTAAATATCATTATTTGATAATCAAACATAATTTTATCTTGATGCTGGTAATATTTGACATTTCTTTCATTTTTCTGTATAAATTTAGGCTTCAAAATATTCGATAGATTTTTATATCAAACAGGAAATATTGAAAGTACAGTATTGCATAGACAGGTGCTTGCTTTGCTAAGCAATGCTATATAATGAAAATGACCTATGATATGTAGCCTTTCTGTTCTATAAATTATCAAAGATACTGAAAATAAATATATTAAAAGCGATTTCAAACGGATTTATATGTAATGTAATAATGATACTGTTGTTTGGACAAAGATTAAATTATAGATCTTTCGTAATCAATTAATAAGAAAGGATATCATATCTTTGATACTGTATTCATTTAATTTCAAACATACAAATAATGTTCATCTGATGGATCTTTATTACGTTTGTGTTTTGTTCCAATAGAAAATCCAAGATGACCACCACTGCAGGACATAATTTTAATAGTGTTTTTTTTTTTGAGGGAGGGGGAGGGGGATGTAAAATGGTCTTTTTCTTACACACTACTTGACTAAACCCAAACTATGCACTGGATGGTCATGTGCACATTTTGTCGTGTTTTGTTCCAATAGAAAATCCAAGATGGCCACCAATGTAGGACATGATTTTTATAGTGTTTTTTTGTTGTTGTTGAAAATTTAAAATGGTCTTTATCTTACACACTATTTGACTAAACCCAAACTATACACTGAATGGTTGTGCACATTTTGTGTATTTGAGGTGGGGGCAGATCAGAAATCTAAGATGGCCACTACAGTCAGGAGGTAGTTTTAGTATCTGACTTATGATGTTGATTATTAGCTGTATATACAGTCAAACCTGCCTTAAAGGGGCACCTATACACTGTATAACAAATCACTGTCTATAAAAGGCAGTTTCATTTTTCTCATTAATGAACAGTGCATATAATTTTAACCCGTATATAAAGGGCAACTGCTCATAAAGGCCACATTTTCAGGTTCCCTTGAGTGGCCTTTATTTACAGGTTTGACAGTATAATCATGATCGTTGTTTTATTGCACTGTTCTCTTGAGCCTTCATTTGGTCAATAAATATATTTTTCTATTCTATTTATTTATAAGATCCTATGGGAGAAATGTTTTACGATTCTTCTCGGAAACTAATGAAAGGTTTAAAATCATACATGACACGTTAATAATTTTTTTTTATTTCTCTAGTATTTCTCACAACTAATTGTAATATATACATCTGTGAAAAAGACTACGAGTGGACGGACATATTCCCATGTTTGCTACATGACCGATTATAACATATACCTCTGTAAAAGACTGAAAGTTGACGCGTACGAACGTTGTCCTTTAGAAGTAATTACTTTATATACTTGCTTTAGGATCTATTCTTATGTTTATTTTGTCATATATGAAACAAAAGTACCAATAGATCCAATAAAATCCAATCTATTACGCCTTATCTGAAACGTGACAATGGGAACTGACCATTAAATGTGAAATTAATATTGTAAAACGGTCACTTAGTTAGTGGTTGACATTTATAGAATGGGATAATTTTATCCGTGGTTTTAGATTAATATTGTTCTTATTTTCTTTCAGCGTAGATTCTCATAGATTCTCGGTAAATCTTACACTGACCAATACTTACATATTAAAGTATTTTTTCGGAGTCTGTTATTATGATGTACTGTATGGACTTTATATATATTTTTATTGGATTATCTGTGGCTAGTGAAAGTTTCAGCAGTATATTTCAATTATATATATCATAGCACTTAGGCTAAAAAAATTACAATATCTGTGTTTCCACGACATTCTTGAAAAAACAAATACTTGTAGGTCAAAGGGCAAGAAAAAAAATGTAATTTAATTTTTACCTAGGTTATACAGGAAAAGAATCTGACGTAAACATTGTTTGTCCCAAAAAATAACAATAAAAGCTTAAGGGTAGGCACTAATAATTAGGCTCAGTAAGGTTAAGGGTAGGCACTAATAATTAGGCTCAGTAAGGTTAAGGGTAGGCACTAATAATTAGGCTCAGTAAGGTTAAGGGTAGGCACTAATAATTAGGCTCAGTAAGGTTAAGGGTAGGCACTAATAACTAGGCTCAGTAAGGTTAAGGGTAGGCACTAATAACTAGGCTCAGTAAGGTTAAGGGTAGGCACTAATAATTAGGCTCAGTAAGGTTAAGGGTAGGCACTAATAACTAGGCTCAGTAAGGTTAAGGGTAGACACTAATAACTAGGCTCAGTAAGATTAAGGGTAGGCACTAATAATTAGGCTCAGTAAGATTAACGGTAGGCACTAATAATTAGGCTCAGTAAGGTTAAGGGTAGGCACTAGTAACTAGGCTCAGTAAGGTTAAGGGTAGGCACTAATAATTAGGCTCAGTAAGGTTAAGGGTAGACACTAATAATTAGGCTCAGTAAGGTTAAGGGTAGGCACTAATAATTAGGCTCAGTAAGGTTAAGGGTAGACACTAATAATTAGGCTCAGTAAGGTTAAGGGTAGGCACTAATAATTAGGCTCAGTAAGGTTAACAGAAACACAAGTATTTCTTGGCCTTAAATATAATGTTATATAAAAGGAAACCAGATAAAGTATGTCTGTGGTTTATTCCACAAATAAAAATGACCACTGTGATGTAAGGCCATCCTTAAATAATATTTGTTTCCTATAACTCCAAATGGTTAGGTAGTTTAATAAGGCAAATTATTAGTTTTCTTTTTAAATATCATCCATATGCTTATTGGCTAAACATTTTCGGATATGTCTGTCTGTCCCACATTTGGTCTCTGCTCAATAACATAAATTCTCCTGAAGCCAATAATTTGTAATTTATGCACAAGGTCAGGGACTATAAAAAGAAGAACATGTTTGATTTTCCATTCTGTTTACTTTAGCTGAAAGAGAATGATAGCCATGCCCGATAGATACATTCTTCCATTTTTATTTAAGTTTTTCAGGTTGTAGCAAACCAAAAAAATGATATGAATGGCCTGACAGAAAAATTTGTTGAACATGAGTATTAAACACACTTAGTCCTAATCTTTTCCCAATATTATTTAATTGATTTATTAATTGTGTGCAATGTACTTTAATTATTCTTTAAAGATAATCAATTGGTTTCTTTTATAAGTGAAATTTTGATAACTAAATGGAAAAATATATAGGTCCAGGATTCATGGGGCATGATTTATGTGTAAGGAATGTCCATATTATTATTGGGACATATATAGAAATACTGTTATAGAATTATTTCGACTGTGCTTGAATTTTAAGGAGATAATTAGTCTTGAGTTGTATTAAAAACCTTTTAATTTCAGTAACGATAAAATTTTCTTTAAATTTTATGCTAGCAGAAGCTCGCAAGACAAAGTTGGACAGATCACAAAAATAAATAAAGTACAGTATGACTGTGAAAAAAGGGTACTTGATGGTAAATCTGAAATTACTATCCTCAAATGAGTGTCTTGTGTTTGGAGAATTTCACATTCCTTATATTTAAGGAACAACTTACAGGAGTTCTGAATGAGCAGCAGTTTGTTAAGATTTGTCTTGTATTGTCTGTTGCATGGCAAAAAAAAAAAAAATCTCCTCTTGTACATTTTCATTCATGTGACATGTGTCATATTAAAATTGCCATCCATGCATGTTTAGCCCCGGGCCCCTTTCAAGTGCCACCTTTTTACCTCACCTGGGCAAAGGTGTCACTTTGCGTTCGGCTTCTGATACCTTCACATTTCAATCTTTTTATCTCAGAAATCACTAGAGCAAATGGAACCAAACTTGGCAGACATGTAACCTTAGTTACATGATCCACAAACTTATTTGGAATTTTCATTACACATGGCTGACAAATCACTAAAATAAATGGAACCAAACTTGGCAGACATGTAACCTTAGTTACATGATCCACAAATTTATTTGGAATTTTCATTACACATGGCTTACAAGTCAGTTATGATTTCTTATTGGCTGAGATTTTAAATATTATCTGAAGAACCAGACATGTGATGGAATTAATGTACCATTTAAGGTGGTACCATATACTTCAGGTAAAATTTGATCTGCTCGTTTAATTTTCTTATTTTTTTGGCAGTGTATTTGAATATATCCACTGTAATAAATATAAAAATTTTAACAAATTCCAACCAACAGACTCAGAGCTATATATTCACTAGCCACATAGCAGCTTTTCTCTCTGTGGTTTTGATCACCGAGATGCTTGAAATCTGCATACAAACATCATATGATTAAAACATTCAACTGATTTTAAAGAGTTATCTCCCTGTAGTGTATGGTACCCCCTTAATATGGCCTCTAAAAAGTGTATTTTTGGACAAATTGTTGATTTCCTTGTTCTAACTTTAGTTACCCTCTGCAAAATGTTTTGAGATCATTGTACCTTGTTTTTGACCCACAATACACAGGCCAACTTCGAATTAAATTAATATTCCTTTTATGGTCTCAGAGTTATGCTCCTGTCTACTTTAGCTGGAAACGGGGGCATCAATGTCCTATTGACACATTATTTCTTTCTTTTTTTTTTTTGCATCCATTTCTGCCTGAAGATCGAATTGTCAATTTTAAGTGTTCAGATAAATTTACAGAAATTATTGTAAAACTTCAATTATAGATCGACTACATTTATTTAGGATCTGTATTAACCTTTAATTATTAGCAAAATTTATAAAGATTTATAAAGATTTATCGCCCCATTAATTTTTTGAGCAATTTCATGAATTTCCTATTCAAGCATTTCCAAAAAACCTAATCAGGAAATGCAGCTATTAAATAATTATAAAAAACAAGTAAATTCTAGACATTTTCCAATGTTATAAATTGGCAGTGTTTAAATAAATGAAACAAATCAGGGGGAAATCCAATACGAAAGTACAAGTAACAAAACAGATTGTAAAATAAACTGCATTTTATTTAAAGAGGGAGATTAGGAATTTACTGGTTGAAGAAATTACATTTTGTGGAGTTGCAATAGAATTTTAAAGAAATTGGTTTTATTTCACTTCAGTAAATTTCATCTACATTAATTGTATACTTGTAAATTTGTATCAATCGGAGGGTTCTTTAGAGATCAGAATTCAGTTTAGTAGAGCTATGCATTCCTTTAATTATCAAGTGCATCATTGGTGCAATGGTTAGTGTGCTCGCCTTGAATGCTGTAGATCATGGATTTGAGCCCCGGTCGGGTCAAACCAAATACTTCCCTTGAGTGTGGTAGATTGAGGATTTGAGCCCCGGTCAGGTCAAACCAAGGACTAAGAAAATTAGTATTTGTTGCTTCTCCACTGAGCATGCAACAATAAGAAGTAAAAGCAAAGACTGGTTGACTAGGAATTAGAATAATATGTCCAAGTTGAGTAACATGTCTACAGTGAGCTAGCACTGTGAAACTCCAACTAAGCGTCTTGGTCTAGTACAAAGTGGACATCATTATCAACTCATTGAAATGTAACTTGTTCTCTCCATGGCCTGACCCATTAAGCATTACAACCTTGATAGTTTAAGTTTGCTTGGCCTGACCAAATTTAAAAGGAAGTTCAATTTGTCAATTTAAGGTTGTTGGCTATACCAAAGGGTAAATGTATGCTTGGGGGCAATCGTAACTACTCGGCCATTCTCGCTACCCTGCAAATAACCTCGTATGCATTAGGCGTATAAATCGCACTACTTTTCACATGTCAGTTACATGAAAGTTTGATAAAGTTATATTTTAAACAATTTTCTATATTTCAATTAAAGTTTTAATTAGTTTTGCATGATTAGATTTTACTTAGTATGTCTTCCATATTGGATTTTCATGAACTATATTTTTGTGCGGCCTAACTTAACTTAACTTCCGGCAAACAATTTAAGAAGAATTTCTACTATGTACGTACGAGGTTTTTTGCATGGTAGCGAGAATGGCCGAGTAGTTACGATTGTGCTTGGGGGTGCACCACTTTGTTTCATTTTATTAAAACTTTTCTTGGAGTATAGTGTAGAACAAACACTTTGTTGATATTTTCTGGACATCTGAGGGGGCCATCGTGGTCATGATCGTATGGTAGTGGATTTACAACTACCAATGCAATTAGTGCCTATCACAACTAGGAGCCGTCATGGTCGTGATCGTATGGTAGTTGGATTTACAACTACCAATGCAATCAGTGCCTATCACCACTAACTTTGTAAGGTAGAATCCCACTCATGGCAAGGTGTACTCCATACAACATAATGTGATAAGTTTGTCAGTGAGAGGCAGAATATCAGTGGTTTTCTTCATGTACTCTGGTTTCCTCCACCAATAAAACTGACAGCCATGATATAACTGAAATATTGTTGAAAGTGGCGTTAAACACCATAGCCCATAACCCCTGGAAACTTAAGCATATTGAACTTATATATTTAAAAATTAATGGTTTTTATACTGCAATTTTGAGTTCTTGTTGAGTCAAATCAAATCTTTTATTCATTTTAGCATAGTTATAGCCTAAGTCAAAAGGGAGCAGTAATTTTACTTTAATATTTGAGTATTTTAGTTATCAAGGATAATTTGAGCTAAATACCAATTAAGAACCAGAATGTTATTTCAACCTTTTAAAAAGAAATTACTGATCAAAGTTAGTGATAACGAGCTTTGACTATAATCAATACAAATGATATTGGTTGCAGTGAAGAGAAATTGTAAAATAAATTGTCCTATAAATGTTACTAGTTTTTTTCCCCATAAATTAATTGATATTGGGCCTGATAACTATGTCAGTCTGTTAGCACCCATAATTCTACAGCAGTGTATTATATTGTTTTAAATCTTTTTCATCAGAAAGTAATTTGATTTAATTAAAGCTTAAATTTGCATCATTTATTTTCTTCTGTTAATATTATTGGTTTTTCTGACATGATATAAAAAAAAAACACATGTCAGGTCATTCTATTGGTTTGTATGATTAGACCAAAGACATAAATATAAAAAGCAATCATATTTATAAAAAAAAAAAAATATATATATATATATATAGTATATATAAAAAATGATATAGAAAAAAATCAGTAACGCGATGGCTAGGCATTTAATTGTTTTTTTTATGGGTTACAACTTACAGTTATGGTGTTTTACGCCACTTTCAACAATATTTCAGTTATATCGTGGCGGTCAGTTTTAAAGCTGGAGGAAACCGGAGAACCTGGAGAAAACCACCCACCTGCCACAAATCACTGACAAACTTTATCACATAATATTGTATTGAGTTCACCTCACCATGAGCGTGATTCGAACTCACAACTTTTGTGGTGATTGCTACTGATTGCATAGGTAGTTATAAATCCAACTACCATACGATCACGACCACTACTGTTTTTTTATGATTGAGTCAAAAACAAAATAAGATAAAGAGCAATAATATTCATAAAAAAAGAAAAGAAAAAAAAAGTATTTACTGGTTTCTTGACATTTTGTCTTTTTTCCTTATGTATACAGTAACAATGATAGCCAATGAAATCTAGGCATCCATCTTTTTCGTCTTTGACATTTACAAATTGTCGTTTTCCATTTATTGTTTTATTGGCCGGAAACTTGGGGGATTTAATTACATGAGTTTTATTCTGGTATAAATTGAGACGATCTTTAACAGTTTTGTAAAGTTTTAAGTACCATCGCGGATAAACAGGGAGAGAAAATGGATACTATAAAGGTTATTTGACTATAAATTGTTTTCTTCGCCCGTTGTACACTAAAGACTTAAAACTTTCAGATTATTATCGGCAAACACTTCTATTGTAAGAAGCCATAAAATGCATTTATGCTGCACCATTTCATTTTCAAGGATATCGACTCTTAAAGGAATATGATATATTTATGGTCATCACTCAGGAAATTTAGTGCAACAGTTATAGAGTGATGTCATAATAATGACCCTGCTACGCACTTCACAATAACAAATATATCTAGGGATGATTCCCCCCCCCCCGTTATTTAACTGATTTCAGCTATTTTCCTCTGATAAAAATACAGTAAAGCCTGCCCATGTGGTCACCTCTATTAAGCAGTCACCTGTATTATGAGGTCACCTTTTCTTGTCCTGTTATAGAATATTTCATATGAATTGAACCTCTTTTAAGAGGTCACCTGTCTTATAAGACCACCTTTTATTTATCCCAATGGTGACCTCTTATTACAGGTTTGATTGTATTCAGAAAGTTGCAGGACCTGGTCAGAACAGATAAAAAAAAAGACCCTTTGAAAGTGGGTGTAGATGGTTTCAGCTATTTTCATTGATTTTCAGTTATTTTATTTTCTAACTAGATTCTTCCCTGTATATCTAACAAAGATTTTATTTTTTGTGTAAAAATTGTAGCAATTGATCAATGTCACAGACTGGGGAGGAATGTGGACAATAGGTTTGGCTGTTTTTGGCCTACTTATTAAGTTAAAGGATCCCTACTGGTTTTCATTGTACAACATAAAACAATAGACATTAGAATTAGGAAGGGGGTTATGGTATTTAATGCCACTTTCAACAATATTTCAGTTATATCGTGGCGGTTAGTTTTATTGGTGGAGGAAACCGGAGTACCCGGAGTAAACCTAGAATTAGCAGAATTAGTGTTTATTATAGGTCAAATACTACCAAATACCCATTTGTATTGTAAATCCCTCTTGTTTTGTTTTGTTTATTTAGATTTGGTCAAATCAATATATTTATCAGTTTCAGATATTTACTGCCATAGTTTGTTCTGCCTATGGGTGGTTTCCCCCCTGCAGTGTCGATCATCTATACTTGTTTTTATTCTTTTTATATATGTCATATGTGTTACCAATCATCAAAATCATTGTAAGTGTAAAATGCAAATGTCTGTAATTCTGTGCTCTCACAGGCTTCTTGATTGATTTAATAAAACTATTCTATTCTAAACAAACAATACCAAAAATATTTACCAAAATTTACATACTGGAGCATCTCTATATTGAAATCTTTATTTGTTCTGTACATTTAATATTCTTCAAAGTGAATATAGGGGGTCGTCGTGGTTGTGATCGTATGGTAGTTGGATTTACAACTACCTGTGGAATCAGTGCCAACTGACAAACTTTATTACATAATGTTGTACACCTCGCCCTGATCGAGATTCGAACTCACAACATCAGTGGTGATAGGCACCGATTGCAAACGTAGTTGTAAATCTAACTACCATACAATCACAACCACGATGGCCCCTTATTAAAAGATATGGTGGTAAGTGTATAATTATTTGATTAATGTTTGTAATTTCAAGTTGCTACATAACATGGGAGGCTGCATGTATTGTATTTTTTTTTCTTCTTCCAGATGATTAGGTAGGAAAGACAACTCTCAGAGATGACCATGACAGTTACCGCGTTTATAATGTACTCCATTGCAAACCTTATTGGAATATTGCTCTTCTGGTTATACAAAAGACGGGACAAGAAGAAAAAACCGTCAGAGGCTAACGTGGCAGAAAACGAAATTTTTCAAAAAAGACGGTTGAAACATCAGCCATCTTTGTTTGCGTTGCTAGGACTGAGTCATCCAGATCAATCATTCTGTTCTATAGAAGATCATTTTCATAGTTTTTCTGAAGTTAGCGATGCATGTAAGAGAGCCGGGTTGGAGAAATGTGGGTTAATTATCGGTATTGATTTTACCGCTAGTAACGAGTGGCAGGGTCGAAAAACATTCAGTAGTCAATGTTTGCACAAGGTAATTCCAGGAAAAATTTATAACCCATACCAAAAAGTCATATCTATAATTGGTCAAACGCTGGAACCATTTGATGATGATAATCTAATACCTGCGTATGGATTCGGCGATACTGCCACAAATGACGAGGATGCGTTTTGTTTTCTTGATAATGGCAATGCATGCAAAGGATTTTCGGAAGTCTTAGAAAAATACAATGATTATGCAACAAAACTGAGTTTTAGTGGACCAACAAGTTTTGAACCAATCATAAGCAAGGCAATAGAAATTGTAAAATCACGTAAATCCTTTCATATACTTATAATAATAGCAGACGGTCAAGTGAATGAGGAAAGTAAAACAATTCAAGCGATTATTGAAGCATCAAATTATCCGTTGAGTATCGTTGTAGTGGGTGTTGGTGATGGACCATGGGATATGATGGAAGATTACGATAATTTTTTACCGAACAGAAAATTTGATAACTTTCAATTTGTAAACTATCATTCTGTGACTTCTAAGGTGAAAAATCCTGATGCAAATTTAGCATTACATGCAATGATGGAAATTCCACATCAGTACAGAATCATTAAAGCATTGGAATATATTGATGTATAACATCAACATTCATGGAGTTTTATGTCCCTTGCTGTCAAGAATGGTTGGCAACAGATGGTTATCTTCCAGAATAGTTGGATTTCTTGCTGTTAAGAATGAATGCTACAGAGAGTTGTCACCCTTACTATCAAGAATGGTTGCTATGGAGAGTTGTCTCCCTTACTATCAAGAATGATTCCTGCAGAAGGTTGTTTCCCTTTACAATCAAGAATAAATGCTACAGAGAGTTGTCTCTTGCTTTCAAGAATAATTGGCAACAGATGCTTATTGGTCTTCCTATCTGTCAAGAATGATTCGCTAAAGAGGATTATCTCCCTTACTGTTAAGAATGATTGGATACAGAGAGTTGTCTCCCTTGCTATTAGGAATAATGGGCAACAATAATGATTCTCTACAGAGGAGTATCTCCCTTAATGTCATGCATGGTTGGGGACAGAGAGCTTTCACCTGTTGGTAATAAATTTGGAAACTTGTGCAGTTTTCAATTAGAAAACCATGTTGCTATTGGAATCAGTTGATTGTGTATTGAGAAAGTTAATTCTTAAATACTTTATATTGTTGCAAACTTTATATAAAATTTTAAAGTACTGCTCGCCAATCATGAGACATGCCAATCTTTAGTACTTACATGACTCAATTTGAGACACTTATAATTTTTGAAAAGAGATATATTTCCAATTGTTTACATTCCATTGATGTTTTAGTCACATTTATTTATTTGGAAAGATGTCAGCAATAAGTTTTTGCCTTTTTTCTCTTTTTTGTATTTTTTTTGTATTCCTTTATTATGTTTCTAGGAAATGAGATTGGTAGCCTGACAATTAACAGTTTATGTAGAAACATTATAAGTTTTCATAAAATTATCTTCCCTAATATTTCACATAACCAGACCGTTGTATGCAACATGATATTTATTCAGCAGATTTATTTAGCCATTATGTTGAAAACACTGCAGAGCTGTAATGATTGTGTTATTGTATTATAAAGTGCATTAGTAGTTTGATCTTTAAACAATCCCTGCTTTTAACAAAACAATATATATATATGTGCAAAAATGTATCCCACTCGGGCGAGGTGTACTTGATACTGCATTATGTGATAAAGTTTGTCAGTGACTTGCGGCAGGTCGGTGGTTTTCTCAGGGTACTCTGGTTTCCTCCACCAATAAAACTGACTGTCACGATATAACTAAAATATTGTTGAAAGTGGCGTTAAATACACCATACCCCCCCAGAAATGTATTTAACAATCTGGATTTTCATTAAAATCTTAGTTTGAATGAGAGTGCAATTCAAATTAAACTAGTAGGTTATTGGTCCTAACTATTTCAGAACAAAAACTGACAATAGAGAGCATGTTGGTTTTTGTTTTGTTATTGTTATTTTTAAAAGACAAAAATTTCAGTATTATTACTATTTCTTGAATCTTAATCATTTGAGATAAGCTACTTCTCTCCATTTTCACACACTAATATTTCTGTAACAGCTTGCTGTGGGTGTATTATACTTTAGATTATTATTTTGTTATTACTGGTGGTGCTACTGTATGTTGTAATGTAGTAATTACTGACCAAAACAAATGTTTTTGAATCAAAATTGTATTCATCTGACCTGCGACACTATTCTCTAAGATAGAAGCTATTTGTATTCCTTTCTCCGGGTCCTCTGGTTTCCTCCACCAATAAAACTGACCGACACGATATAGCTGAAATATTGTTGTTAAACACCATAAGCCTAACCCTAACCCTAACCCAATTTCGCATACGATCAGCATTTAAAATATATATAGTTGCAGTTGAAAGTTGCGTAACAAATTTAGTCATATATAAGACATTTTATTTAGAAAACGGAGAAAGGATTTTAAATATAGAATTTGATCTATTTCCCAGTTAATCAGTCGGTGTGGTGAGCTGGTTGGACATTTGTTGTTTTTGTTTTTGTTTTTGTTTTTGTTTTAATTGCATTAAATGGAATGTTTATAACATGACACATAAATATTGATTTATAGAGGAAAAATAGAATACTGTAAAAAAATATAAAATAGAATTATTTTATACTCAGAATCCTTTTTTCTCTGTCTGAAAGCCAACCAATGTTTGATTGAGTAGAAACCTTATAGATCATACAAGTGAAAAATAAAAAAAATGTTTTACAACTTTCAACAGAAACCATAGACTTGCTACAAGTCTCTTTCTTAATAATTCCTTAAAAACTACTGCTATGAAAGTTCAGATCTTGACTGACCACTTGTATTTACTAACAACATTTCTTTATGACTTACAAGTGGAGTATAGGACTTGTATTTCTTTATGACTTACAAGTGGAGTATAGGACTGGTATTCAATATTAATTTAACAACATTCTTTACTAAGTCAAGATTTCAACTTTCATAGCAACAGTTTATTTAAAGGAGTTATTAATAAAAAAAGGGACGTGTAGCAAGTCAACAGGGAATTATAAAAAGTATTGAAATTTTAGAAAATTTGGCACAATAAATATACAATATACGTACATTGTCGGTAAATATAAAATTTATTTGTACGAGCTATAGAAACAGGCAGAATAGCGAGCATTTGCCGAGCTTTTCAGGCCTGTTTCGTAGCGAGTACAAATGAATTTTATATTTAACGACAATGTACGTATTTTGTGTTTATTCTGCAATGTAAAAAAAGTCGGAAAACTTGTCAGATTTAAGCAAAAAGGACAGAAACAAGCGTCATTCCTCGCCTTTCATAAATGTTGTCAAGGGTGTCTTCTTTGTGGTCCGTGTTACATTAGTACCAGTTTCATACTTGTCTGCGGCCTCCGCTGTACATAGCTACAGAGTACCAGGAAAGTTTATTCGTAGGCTGAAAAGTTTATTCATATAGTACGAAAAGTTTATTCGTCTAGTACGAATAAAGCAAAAATTTATTCGTATAGCATATTTGTACAGCAAATGCACTGATTGCAGGATAAAGTATTGTACTAATACAGAGGAATATTATCAAATTCTGTCTATATCGTATTCAGCAGACCATATAGTTCAATATGATATACATTCTGTTTGCGATACAATATTCTTCAATGTAAGGGCAATTATTGTATGATAAATATCATATCAGAAAATTAGACTGGGAGAACTTTTATCAGACATTGAAAGATTAACATCTGGATGTATCACCAGTCTCATACTCTTAGTCTGTAAGCTTAATTATGCATTTTATATTAAACTGGCCCCTGTTCTGTCTTAGGAGTCCAGTTATAACCATTTTTTTAAACATTTTTAGCTCACCTTGCCAAAGGCAATGTGAGCTTTTGCCATCACTTGGCGTCCGTCGTCCGTTAACTTTTCACATTTTAATCTTCTCCTCTGAAACCCCTCAGCCAAAGAACTGAAACTTGGTAGGAAGCATCTATAGAAGGTCCTCTCTAAAGATTGCACATTTTGTCCCGATCCATTAACAAACATGGCCGCCACAGGCAATTCTTGTTTCTGATGGGCCGATTTTTTAAAATCTTCTCCTCTGAAACCGCTAGGCCAAATGAACCGAAACTCGGTAGGAAGCATCTATGGAAGGTTCTCTAAAAAATTGCTCATTTTGTCCTGATCGGTTAACAAACATGGCCGCAACAGGCAATTCTTGTTTCTGATTGGTTGATTTCTAAAAAACTTTCTCCTCTGTTAAAAGAAAGATAACTCTTGCCCTTAGAAATTAAATAATTCTGATAGTGTAACATGTTTATTCTATGTACATTATAAGTAGCTATTCACATTTTAATATTCTTTTTAGCAAACCTTGCCAAAGGCAATATGAGCTTTTGCCATCACGTGGTGTCCATCGTCTGTCATCCATTTACTTTTCACATTTTAATCTTCTCTGAAGAAAACCCTCGGCCAAATGAACTGAAACTTGGTAGGAAGCATCTATGGAAGAACCTCTCTAAAGAGTGCACATTTTGTTATGATCCATTACCAAACATGGCCGCCACAGGCAATTCTTGTTTCTGATTGGCCGATTTTTTTAAATCTTCTCCTCTGAAATGGCTTGGCCAAATGAACCGAAACTTGGTAGGAAGCATCTATGGAATGTCCTCTATGAAGATTGCTCATTTCGTCCGGATCGGTTAACAAACATGGCTACCACCGAAACTTGGTAGGAATCATCTATGGAATGTCCTCTATGAAGATTGCTCATTTCGTCCCGATCAGTTACCAAACATGGCTACAACCGAAACTTGGTAGGAAGCATCTATGGAATGTCCTCTATCAAGATTGCTCATTTCGTCCCGATCGGTTAGCAAACATGGCCACCACATGCAATTCTTGTTTCTGATTGGTCGATTTCTAAAAAATCTTCTCCTTTGAAACTGATTAGCCATATGAACCGAAACTTGGTAGGAAGCATCTACATGTATGGAAGGTTCTGTATTAAGTTTCCTCAAAGCAGAATGAAAAGTGAGCGACACAGGCTCAGCCCACTGAGCCTTTTGTTTAATTTTATTTTTGGGAGACACTTTTGGAAACAGTATCCAAATATTTGATGTAATTTATCAGGAAACAATGGACAGCCCCTAAAATTGCTATATATAGCTTGTCTTTCTACTATCTGTGGACTACAATATATCTCCACTCAAGAGTAATATATCTCCACTCGAGAGCTTTTAAATATTGTAATCCACTGGTAGCAGAAGGAGAATCTTTTGACCAAAATGTCAAAAATATGTTTAAGTTGTTAATTTCTGTCTTTAATGTCTGCCGAAAGAAAATTGATAGGAATTATCATGCAGAAATTTAACCACCCTGGTAATTAAAATATTACGAAAATTTAACTAACTTGTTAAAACATGCTAATAATAGGAGAAAAAGGATTATGTATCTTCTATTCTCTATTTTAGCTCACCTGGCTAGTATTTTTTTTTGCCTTCTATACTGATTCAGTTTCACTGGAAATAGTTAGATTTCCTGAAGAGATGAAAGTCGATATAATATAACATAAATCCCTTACTTTACAAAATGATTTCCGCCAATAATTATTGACAGGTACAATTATTTTATCATCATTCCGTCACCATTGACACATTCTAATTGTTAAGTCTACTTTTCGTCATTTATTGTGTTAAGAAATCTAATTATAAACAAATTAAGACACAATTTTTAAATTGAAAAAAACAATTTGTTTTCCATAAATCTTTTGATGTCTTGTTTATGATGTTTTTATTTATAATTGATCTTGTTGAGTATTTAATATCATGTCGGTACCTATCCCACCACTCTGTTCTATCCATTGTGCTTACAATGACGAAAATTGGGTTTGGTTTATTTTTTGTTTTGTTTTTGTTTTTGTAATGAGGTCTGAAAATTAATAAATTATTCCAGATTAAATTGTATCAAATAATTCTATGGAAACTGCTTTCATTCAAAATGTATACCTTTTGCAATTATTATTATTATTTTTTTCATTTTTTTTCATTTTTTATAATGAATTTAATGTTGTGAAATCTTGTAGAAGCAACTGTTTCTGGTAGTGAAGTTGAGATTTAAAACAGATTTGGTTGATTGTGTTTAACACCACTTTCAACAATATTTCAGTTGCTTCATGCAGTAAGTTTTATTGGTGGAGGAAACTGGAGTACCCAGAGAAAACCATAGGCCTGCCACAAGTCACTAACAAACTTGATCACATAATGTTGCATCGAGTGTACCTCGCCATAAGTTTGATTCAAACTCACAATGTTAGTGGTGATAGGCACTGATTGCATGGGTAGTTGTAAATCCAAATACCATATGATCATGACCACAATGGCCCACTCAAAATATGTAATCATTCCAAAGTTAGATAGGAAACTGGTTTCATTCAAAATTTATATTGCATTTTTTTTGTTTTCATTTTCAATTTGTCATTACAAATTTGATGATATGAAATCTTGTAGAAGCTACTATTTTTGTCAGTGAAGTTGAGATTTAAAACGGTGACAATTATTTTGAACTTATATTGTTAAAAGAAATAAGCAACATTTTCTGTGTGTAAGGCTTCCTTTTAGACAAGTATTTTAAAAGATGATTTTTATTTGGCATTATTTATCACCATGGTGATGTGGGAGAATTGTTTGTATGGCGTAAGGCAACATGACATATCTTTGTGTTGAATACATGCCACTCTACTGTCCACGACTCTTTGTGTTGAATACATGCCACTCTACTGTCCACGACTCTTTGTGTTGAATACATGCCACTCTACTGTCCACGACTCTTTGTGTTGAATACATGCCACTCTACTGTCCACGACTCTTTGTGTTGAATACATGCCACTCTACTGTCCACGACTCTTTGTGTTGAATACATGCCACTCTACTGTCCACGACTCTTTTATTTATTTATGGTTATTTTACTACTGTGACTACAAAAATTGAACAATTGATTCGTTACAGAAATTTAGTCATTATACCTTGTTGGTATCCATGTACAATTTACTTCCTTTAGGGGGAGATAATTTATGTAGTGAGAAAACACTATAAAGATTCAATGTAGATTTTTAACATTTCTTTTCAGCTCGCTTGGCCAAGGGCCAAATATGCTTTAAGTATTACTTGGTGTCCATCATCTTTAACTTTTCCACGTTTTAGTATTCTTTTGCAAAACTGCTTAACAAAAAGAACAAAAGTTTGTACAGTTGATCCCAAGAGGAGATTCAGATTTGTGCAGCTGAAGGTGACCCTGAATTGGACGGGTCTAGTAGAGGGCCTAGAAGGGCAGAATTAAGTAAATATTAAAATATGTTAAATCAATTTTCTTTACCAGGCGAGTGATCTAGGTTCATCTGAACCGAATAAATACAGGGGTGGATCCAGGATTTCAAGTTAGAGGGAGCGCACTTAAAAAAATTGCGCCGAGCGAACATTTTTGGGGTATTTCGTGTGAAAAATCACGATTTTATGCCAAAAAATCATATTTTTTCCAATTTTAGGGGGGGGGGGGGGGGGGGGGGCGCCGGGTGTGCCCCCCCCCCCCCCCCATAAATATATATTAGTGTTGAAATGCAAAGCTACAAAATCACTGACTCCAGGTTTCGTCCTTTTATCTAAACAAAATAAAAACTGACATCTGGTTGTCCATATATATATTTATATTTTGTATCATCAAATCTAATATTTCAGCTCTTAATTTCAAATTACTGTTTAAGGGGAGATAATTCAATAACATTTGATGAACCTTTTAATACCTCAGATGATATTGGATTGCCTCCCCTTACACAGTAGTATTAGGTTTCCTCTTTATTGCAAACTGGGGGAAAAAGACAAGCACAACTTTACATATTTCCAAACATTTTTTGCCAAAAAGTCATCCATTTTTACAGTCTCCATTATTTGTGCTCAAACTGTGATACATGTAACTACATTGTCATAACATATATTGATCATGATCTCTCGGGAGCTTTTTTTTTCATCCAGAGTTTAACTTCTGTTTTATGTATCATGTGATTTTTATTTTTCTGTTATTATTCATTGATCAAAATACCAAATCGTTTAAACAATAAAATTGACGTATGTTATTTATTACCATACATTTTGTTGTTGTTATAAGTAGTTTTAACCCTCTTGACCAGAGGAGTTGTGTGAGTAAGAACAGTTTGATGATATCAGAAGCTACAAATTGAGGAAGGATAGACTCTAAAATGGCTTAAAGAAAAAGGACAAAAATGGTGCACAACACAGAATACTAACGATTTATCAACAAATCCCACTAAAAGTAGATGAACTCTTGCTCCGGAAGGGTAGGCAGTTTGTGTTTCACAAATCGCATCATTCCTGTTACGATTGAATGATATATGTGTGATATGAACATTGTATTGGACACCAGTGTACTTAAACAAATACAAATAAATAAACTCCCCCCCCCCCCCCAAGCAAATGGGAGAATAGGGAGTTAACATTGTTTTAAGCAGAAATCGTTAGCAGAAACCAGAACAAAGAAATAAAAATGTGAAGACCTGTATTAGCTCTTGTCATCACATAAACGTGAAGACCTGTATTAGCTCTTGTCATCACATAAACGTGAAGACCTGTATTAGATCTTGTCATCACATAAACGTGAAGACCTGTATTAGCTCTTGTCATCACATAACGTGAAGACCTGTATTAGATCTTGTCATCACATAAACGTGAAGACCTGTATTAGCTCTTGTCATCACATAAACGTGAAGATCTGTATTAGATTTTGTCATCACATAAACGTGAAGACCTGTATTAGCTCTTGTCATCACATAAACGTGAAGACCTGTATTAGCTCTTGTCATCACATAAACGTGAAGACCTGTATTAGATCTTGTCATCACATAAACGTGAAGACCTGTATTAGCTCTTGTCATCACATAACGTGAAGACCTGTATTAGCTCTTGTCATCACATAAACGTGAAGATCTGTATTAGATCTTGTCATCACATAAACGTGAAGACCTGTATTAGCTCTTGTCATCACATAAACGTGAAGACCTGTATTAGATCTTGTCATCACATAAACGTGAAGACCTGTATTAGCTCTTGTCATCACATAACGTGAAGACCTGTATTAGATCTTGTCATCACATAAATGTGAAGACCTGTATTAGCTCTTGTCATCACATAAACGTGAAGATCTGTATTAGATTTTGTCATCACATAAACGTGAAGACCTGTATTAGCTCTTGTCATCGCATAAACGTGAAGACCTGTATTAGCTCTTGTCATCACATAAACGTGAAGACCTGTATTAGATCTTGTCATCACATAAACGTGAAGACCTGTATTAGCTCTTGTCATCACATAACGTGAAGACCTGTATTAGCTCTTGTCATCACATAAACGTGAAGATCTGTATTAGATCTTGTCATCACATAAACGTGAAGACCTGTATTAGCTCTTGTCATCGCATAAACGTGAAGACCTGTATTAGCTCTTGTCATCACATAAACGTGAAGACCTGTATTAGATCTTGTCATCACTTTTGTGTTCATCATTAGTACTTTTCACATTTTCATACAACCCCAGAAAATTTGGTGTTGTTAGATGATATGACAGTGTGTTATTTCCTGTCTTCTAACTGAAAAAACTCACAGAAATTAAAATATTAACATTGACAATACAATGGAATGGTCAGTGAATATTTCTAAATAACTAGTAGAGCGTGAGCCGAGCCAAACCAAAGACTGAAATTGACATTTAGTGTTTCTCCATAGAGTACACTGCATTAAAGAGTAAGTAATTAGAGCAAATACTGGTTGGCTCGGAATCTGGATAATATGTCTCGTCTGAGTATAGCGACATGTCTACTTGCACATTGTTGTCTCAGTGAGGTAGCACTATGAATATACAACTAAGGTGTTGGTCTAGTACAAAGTGCACAAATATAACTTGTTCTCACCATGATATACCTGAAAAATTGCCCTTTTTGGCATTAAACAACAATCACTCACTTTTATTAAATAACAGCTTAGTTTGTAGAATCGGTTTTTTTTTTGGCTATAGACCATTACTCTAGGAATTAAAAAAAATTATACCAAGAGGTGGGTGCAGGTTTTAGTAGTGGACGGGACAGGTGAGTAGGGACAAGTTTTCAAAAATGTTGAGAAAAAGAAAAAAAAGCTAAAGACATATCTTGATAGCCTCGTTTAATTGGATACTTGTTTTTCTATCCATGCTATAAAAAAAATGTGTACGTGTGTTTGTGTGTGAGTAATATAAGTATTATTAAACATATTTCTGATTCCAAGAATACATGTCATAGCTAGGTTTAGGATTTAAATAAAATGAAATTAGTGCAAATGTGAAAAATATTAATTACAGTGTATGATTTACACAATTAACTATTAAACAACATTATATTGATGTGCATTTTATTAATAAATTTCAAGTCAATTTGTTGAAATTCCAATGAGAACCAATTGTGCCTCTGAAAATTGACATTGTGATACTCGTATAAATTTGAACTTCTGGCTCAACTTTTAGAAAGGATCATTGAAAACACAAACTTATTTGTTTAATAAAGAATAACTGCTGATGCACAGTCGATATTTTTCCTATTTATAGTCCCGAACTTTATTATTATGTTAAGCACATTCCGTAAAGAACCTACGTTGAACAAGCCGTAGCATAGTAAGTCATGTAAAAGTTTTAATTGGTAAGAGGTAGACTTTTGACTCTCTGTGAAAGTTAAACACAGGTTTATGACAAAAGAAGATGAGTGTTCGTTTCCTCTTTTTTATGGACAAGAAATATTTATTAGTGTTTTTGAATTAATTGCCGTTTTCAAACATTGTTCAGGACATGTTAATTTTACTATTTGAAAACGATATCACACTGTCGGAACAGGTCCAAAGTCCAATAGAAAAATACCACACTGTCGGAACAGGTCCAAAGTCCAATAGAAAAATCGTAGAAAGAGGTAAAATCGATAATCCTAACACGCAAATACACGACCGTTCGCTTTCCTAGCTTGGTACAGACACTCCAATAAAAAGTGGCGGGGTTAATCTAGTTTACAAAAGATCTTATTTTACATCTTTGTTTTGATGAGGACTTTCTCAATTGCCTTTAAGATTGAGTTTCACACTACTAATCTTATTACAAAATAATTTGCACAAAGGCTTGTATATGCCAGTAGCGCCGGTAGTTAAGATCTGGGGATGATATAGTCAGCAGCAGGAGATAGTTTGGACCCCATTGGCCAGGTTAGCACCACATGTCCACATGGCCGTCTAAACAGCATTATAGGTCCCCGGACAAGCAGTGCACTGGTGCCATTACCCACACAACCACTCACAGGAATACAGTAAATTTAGCATATATTTATTACATTGGTACTTCCAATAAAATCAGAGTTTAAACATTATATACATGCTGTATATAACATACATAGATTATCATGGGACACCTATGCTCGTCACACCGGGCAACTGCCCGGCGTGCCAATGCGATAAAACGACACTGCATGTCCAAAGGCGTAATATCCATCTCCTTCTGTCATCCTTTATGGGTTTTTTTCGCTTGCATTTTGTGTGTTGTGGGGGTTACACTAATGTCCTGAAAATTGACCTGAAATGTCCTGAAAAGTACATAAAGGCTTATATCTTTTTTTCATTGTTCAATGGATTGAGTTCAAATTTGAATATGTTAAATACATTAGCATATATTTAACGAATATTAAAAAAAAAAATTTAAAAAATAATAATTTTAGGTGGAAATAATTTGACCTGAAAATTGTCATGAAATGTCCTGAAAATGTCCTGAAAAGTACATTAAGGCCTATATCTTTTTTTTTATATTAACCAATGGATTGAGTTCAAATTTGAAAATGTTAAATACATTAGCATATACTTAAAGAATATTTAAAAAAATATATATAAAAACAAACTTTTTAGGTGGAAATAATTTGACCTGAAAATTTCATGACAATTTTCAGGTCAAATTATTTCCACCTAAAAAAATGTTTTTTAATATTCGTTAAATATATGCTAATGTATTTAACATTTTCAAATTTGAACTCAATCCATTGGATAATAAAAAAGATATAGGCCTTTATGTACTTTTCAGGACATTTCATGACAATTTTCAGGTCAAATTATTTCCACCTAAAAATATTTTTTTAAATTTTTTTTTTTTAATATTCGTTAAATATATGCTAATGTATTTAACTTTTTCAAATTTGAACTCAATCCATTGGATTATAGAAAAGATATAGGCCTTTATTTACTTTTCAGAACATTTTCAGGACATTTCATGACAATTTTCAGGTCAAATTATTTCCACCTAAAAATATTTTTTTTAATTATTTTTTTTAATATTTGTTAAACATATGCTAATGTATTTAACCTTTTCAAATTTGAACTCAATCCATTGGATAATAAAAAAGATATAAGCCTTTATGTACTTTTCAGGACATTTTCAGGACATTTCAGGTCAATTTTCAGGACATTAGTGTAACTCGTGTTGTGGTTGGTTTTATATTAAATTTTATGTGAATGTTTCATCCGTCGTATTATTATTTGTATCTTTATGAAAAATGGGCTTAGTATGTTGGAAGATATTTATTGTAAGAAAGTGATTACTATGTCTATAAATAGCCATATGAATACGCACCAAGATGTATTCTAAATGGTTTGAACACATAATGTGAATGTACTTCCGGTTACACAGTTCTAATCATATTTATTGACTCTAGGCTAGTTTACTATCAGATGACCTATTGGAAGCACAAAAGGTATTATATACTGGTAAGATAATTTAACTTTTATAAGAAAACACTAGAAATACTAATGATAGCAAATATCGGTTTGTTTTGGAACATATTAGTATGTTACATCAGTCTGAAAATAATCTTCTTACAAACTGACTTCAGCAATGGCTGTTGCCACGGTCGATAACAATACTTTTTTGATATCCTTGAAGTCATATGTAATAAAAATTAATACAACAAATGGGTAATTGTTTTTACACACCTAATCCTGCATACGTAGTTAATCAAAGTTTGAATGAATGATCATTGAATGGGCATTTAAGACGATTTTTGTATTTATTAAGTAGATAAAGAATCGCCACAGGAAATTATTTTACAAAGAAAGGAGAAGGGGTAAATTGTAGTACTGATTAGGCCTAAACTGTCGATTTTTTATTATTGAAAACTCAAGATGACCATCACTAGATCAAAGCTGCTTAAGTCCAAACTGGACTTTAGTGGTCACTACCACAGTGCTCGGAGTCATCATAGCCAGAAATCATGGGTGATTTTGCTCATGAATATTCATAAACCAAATCGCGTCATTTATGACGTCAACAAATAAACGTTGAACCATATTTGGAAGAGGCTGATGAAAACTCGTATCTATTTTTTTTAAATGATATTTCATCACAGTTTTGATCACATAAATAACTTCATAATTATTTGTGATCGTATCAAAATTAATTGTCATCATATGTTTATTAGGAATCCGATGATGTGTGTAAAAGATCGAAAATATATTTAATGCACTGCCCCCCCCCTTTTTTTTCCACGAAATAAAAATATGTAAATAAAAAATATAATGTGCATTTTTTTTTCAATTTCTGCCCCACATAAGTATTAGTATGTCATTGAAATCGTTTAGTATATATATTGTTAAATTTTTTGAACTTTATATATCGGCAGTATTGTTACCAATTGTATTATAGTTACTTCTTCTGTTGTTTTGTCGAAATAAAAAAAATACCCTTGTGGAGCCTTTTTTTAATTGTTTATTTACATTTACAATGGAATGCGGTGCTTACTCAAATAATGCTATGTCTAGCAGAAGCAGTTTTACGAAATAGTAGATATTTTTGCATGAACCCCTATTGAATCTCTACTAGAAAGGTAAAAAAAACTTGTGAAGCCCTCTTTTAAATTATCGTGGGAACCTTTAATTTTTCAGCAAAATATTTATCGAAGAAAGATTCCTCAACAATGTTACCGGAACTGACCGAATTTGTCCCGGCAATTAGAATGGGGATTGCAAGAAAAGTGCTTTAAGGTCTTGAAAGCCGTGCAGGATGCATTTTTTCACTTCTTCTCAATGCTTTTGAATGGTGCTTACGCTTCAAATTTTAAACTGGGTGGGAACCTTGAGTTTTCATGGTACAGCTGTAATATTTTGAGATATTGTTCAAACCGGTGCATAGTTTGATTTTCTATCCCGGCAATTTGTCCGGCCCAAGCTAACAGAAAGTTTCCCGTTCAACTATATGTTAAAATCCAAATTATCTTTGAGCCGCCATTTTGAATATGCAAATAAGCAAATCACCTATCATTTCTGGCTATGTTTAGCAAATGTTTTAGTATATTTGCTTTCTGAAAACATTCAATCTTTTGAAAGTTAACTTGACATGAATGAACAATGGTGATTCTCTTCTGTCAACGAGAAATTCGATATGACTAACTTAACATAACATAGTATAACAACACCGCAGTACAGCCCCAGATACTCCGGTTTACTTCACTAATAAAACTGACCGCCACGATATAACTGAAATATTGTTAGATATCACCAATGTCATGTTTGATAATTTGCTCTGGTTTATCAAACACTTAATTTGTTTCTGATAAAACAATTGGAGTTCTTCATTTCGTATATATGCGTATATGTGTTTTAACTATAGTTTTGTATTATAGGAAACCAAATCAAATTTGAGGTTTGTCGCTCCTTTTTGTAATTTTATGCCTGCCGATCCATTAATATCGAATGACATTCGGATGAGGTCAGAGTTCACAGTTCAAACGACCAACCAATCAATGAAAATGTTGATGTATTGAACAGTATAGAAGAAAAAGAAATAGAGGTTCTTAAGAAATGTTTCATAACGAGACCCGATACTCGGATGTTGTTTGATGTTAGTAGATTGGCAGGTAGAAAATTATGAAGATCCAACAATATAATTTTATGTTGCCAGTTTCTCTGGATTGTGCATTGTTGATTGTTTGATTGACCCCTCGGTATTCTCTTAACGTTTCTTTAATTATATTGGTATGAAATTCAGAAATTTCATAAATATAAATATTTAATTGTTAATTTTCAGGTATTAATGGCGGCCCTTTTTTGTTATATATGCTCGTTATTATCAAAACCGAGGGTTAAGCCACAATGTATTAGACAGCTGAGTAAATACAAACTTCCTCTTCCCACAACTCCTCATCTGGTTTTAAGCAGTGAAGATATCAAAGATTGCGCAATTTTTATAATTGGGGATGTCCATGGATGTCTCGATGAACTGGAAGAACTCCTCCAAGCAGCAAAGATGGAGGTTAATGGTAAAAATATTCTGCCAATATTTGTTGGTGATTTAGCAAATAAAGGACCCCATAACAGTGCCACAATTAGGAAAATCCGGGGGTTGCATGCTTATGCTGTCAGAGGTAACCATGACGAGGCTGTTGTAAAACAATGTCTGAATCGACAGGAAGATCCGGACTACGTTGTTCCAGATAAGTTCAAATGGATTACAGAACTAGAAGCAGACGACATAGAATACTTGCGCGAGCTGCCATATACTATTTCAATTCCGTCAAAAAAGGTTTTAATTGTTCATGCTGGCATTGTTCCCGGTGTTCCGTTGGATGAACAAAAGTTGACAAATTTTATCACCATGAGAAATCTAGACATAGAAGATGGTAACTATGTTGCTTGTGAACTCACTTTTCGGGGCGAGGCTTGGGCCTCTCTCTGGCCAGGCCCGGATCATGTATATTTTGGACATGATGCTATGAGAAAACTTCAACAATATCATAATGCTACAGGGTTAGATACCGGATGTTTATATGGCTATTCACTCTCTGGAATTTTAATTGACAGCAAGAAAATTATTCAGGCAAAAGCGAAAAAAACTTATCGACAGCCTTAATGCACAGAAACCATACTTTTATTTGCGATACGTATATACTGTGAAACCTGTCGAACCCGAATTCTGAATAAACCGGAATCATATAGGGTCAGGGTTTTGGTGTTTAACGCCACTTTCAACAACATTTCAGTTATATCGTGGCGATCAGCTTTATTGGTGTAGAAAACTGGAGTACCCGGAAAAAACCCACCGATCTGTCACAAGTCACTGACAATCTTTATCACATAATGTTGTATCGAGTACACCTCGCCATAAACGGGGCTCGAACTACAACATTAGTGGTGAGATAGGCACTGATTGAATAGGTAGTTATAAGTCAAACTACCATATAATCACAACCACGATGCAGCCCTACCCCCGGAATCATGTATCAACCGAACATTAAATAAAGTCCCTATACAGAAAAATATTTGTTAATACCGATCATCTGTCTATTTTATCACCTGTCTATTCCGAACAAAAATGTTGCTCCCAAGAGGGTTCAGTTTAGACAGGTTTCACTGTGTAAATATCAATGGCACACATTTTCTGGATATTGGTTATTCTTAATATATTGTTAAACATATAATATTGACGGTTTGTTAATTAAAAATAAAAATATTTCACAAAATTGCAAAGAGAATATTTTTGGTGTGTAATATTTTTTTTAACAATATAGTCACATTTTCATATGTAGCTATTAGTATACATTTTACTAATCCTTTTTTATATGGTATATATTGTCTATTTGATGTGAGGTTTATTATTTTTGGGATATACAAATAATTGTATGTGATCTAGCATTATTTGTAAGCGAGTTGTCTTTCTTGGTACTGACAATTATATATGCAATTGTTTTTCTTATATATTATACAATTAATGACTTTTCATAAGGTGGACACTGTGATTTATCAACCCCGAGGAAGTGATGTTCACCGAAGCCAACGGCTGAGGTGAACATCACTTCCAAGGGGTTGATAAATCAGTGTCCACCGAAATGAAAAGTCATCAATTGTTTTATTAAATGACACATTCTAAGTGTAATTTTGGGGTGAACATTGTGAATTGTTGCTGTTTCTTAGACATTTCCATTTATTCTTTTTTTATATGTAGCTGCTTCAAACCAACAAACACCAGTTTTAAAGCTTGACATTTCTAATGTTTCAAAACAATAAAATTGATTAAGTAAAAACGAATACAATTTCAAAATTTTAACAAATAAAATATCACAGTTTCAGTAACATTTTAACAACTGTAGCAAAACGTGTCTTAACTTCTGGTTCTACTGACGAAGCTGCTTCGTTCATTTTTGTTTACTAGCAGTCGTCTGCTTATTACCGAAGTTCGTTAGCAAGACCGCCTCTGATTGGTTGAGGTTCAAAATGTCAGCCAATCAAATTTATCGATATTAATCAGTCTACTGGTTTTCCCCAGTTACTATATTTGGGTACGTACTAACTGCGACATGAGATTTATTAACCTCACGCGCAAAATTGCGCGGTGGACATGTAGTTCTGTTAGAGGAAGCAATGAACCTTCTAAACCAATGAGAATTAAGAAAATTCATAGTCATTTAATAATACAAGATGTTAAATCTTATAAATGGGTTAAAATGAGAAGAAATGGTATTGTATGGGTTGATAAATACATCGGCTACAAACAATGATAAGATAAGATAAGAAAACTTTATTTGAATTCGGTTTTTGTATAACAATAAATACAAGCTCTCATAAGCTTTTTACCGAATATACATATATAGTAGCATATTCGGTAAAAAGCTCCTGAGAGCTTGTGTTTATTGTTATACAATGATTTATATGTTGGGATTTTGATTTAAATTAATCTTTATTCCATATGAAAAGATGACACGGTTTCATTGAAAGACAACCAACCGCACCGGTGGTGTAATGATTAACGTGCTCGCTTCGAGTGTGGTAGATCGTGGGTTCGAGCACCGATCGGATCAGACCAAAGACTATAAAATTGGTATTTGTTGCTACTGCGATAAGCATTCAGAATTAAGGAGAAAGAGCAAAGACGGGTTCGTTCGAAATCAGGACAATGTGTCCGAGTGTGGCGACATGTTTATCCGCGGACTGTTGTTTCAGTGAGTTAGCACTATACAAATCCAACTAAGCGTGTTGGTCTAGTACAAAGCAAATCTCATCATAATCTCATTGGAAATTAACTAGTTATCGCCATAATATAGCTGAAAAATTGCTCGAGTTGGCGTTAAAGTCAGATTTGTACAAGCTAATGTTTTAACAGCTGAATTTCTTTGGTATATCAATGTAGCATATCAACAGCAGTGAATGTGACTAGTGGGGCAGGTAATGCACACCCTTCCGGAGCACCTGGATTCACATCCGGTTTTTGGTGGGGTTCCTGTTGCTCAGTCGTGTATCTTCTGTGTTGCATGCATCTTACGTAGATTGTTGTTTCCTCTATCACCAACCAGACCTTTACCAGACCTGCCTATTTGTGGTAACACAACGGTGTCGTATCCGGACCTGCCTATTTGTGGTAACACAACGGTGTCTTATAAGAAACGTGAACTGCCTACTCTTCGCGAAAACCTGGGGTTACCCACTTTGTTTTATGTGAGCCATATGGCGCATCTTTTTAGTTTCTGTGTTGTGGTTTTTTTTTGTTGTCTTCGTTATGTTTCTCTTGCGCAATATTGTCTGTGAATCCAGATTTTTTGATTGCACCTCTGATTGGTTAAAGTTTATTTTCTGTTATTTGGCATACACTTTTCTCTGTTGTTTACCATCTCTTTTAAATTTCCAGGTAACAGTATTATCATCGCCGTTAAGTAAGAACTAGAGGCAAGCTTACAAATATCACAATTATGATCTGGTCGACGGCATTGTTCAATTCCTAGCGCATGGCAAGGTGTACTCGAAAAAACCTAATGTGTTAACGTTTGTCCAGTGCTTTTCGGCAGGTCGGTGGGTTTTCCGTTTCCTCGTCCAATAAAATTAACCACCATAATAGGGGATTATTGGTAAGGTTATGGTGTTTGGTGCCACTTTCAACAATATTTCAGTTATAAAGTAACTGTCAATCGTTATCACATAATGTTGTATCGAGTACACCTCGCCTGAGAGGTATTCGAATTCACAACTTCGCTGGTGATGGGCACTGATCGCATAGGTAGTTGTAAATCCAACTACCATACGATCACGACCACGACGGCCACACCACAATAATATAACTGATATATTATTGGAAGTGGCGTTAAGCATCTTGATCCCTAATCAACATAATAAATGCTAAATGTGTGTTGGATCTGTTTTGTATGCTGCTATCAAATAACATCTAGCAACATCTCATATCGGATCAGGTGAGAACAACAACATTTAATAAGACCAACTAGCGACGAGCCTACAACACATTTAGTTTTAGCACAGCGAATTCAGTAGGTCGTGGGTACTTATAAAACTAGTATTTGCTCCTCCGCTATAACAGACAACAATAAGCAGTAAGAGCAAAGGCTTGTTGTCTCGGAATCAGCATACGAGTGGAGCTACATATTTATTGTTTCAGTGAGCTAGCACTATAAAATACAGCCTAAACGTGTTGGTCTAGCACAAAGCGGACATCAGCACCACCACCATCATCATCATCATTGTCGTCGTCGCATTGAAATATAACTTGTTCTCTCCATGATTTATCTCTAAAATTGTTAATTTTGGTCTTAAATAACAGTCAGTCACTCATAATTGTCATGTACAGTCATAAAATCTTCGTATCTCCAATAGATAAGCTCTGTGCTCCATTGGTATATAAATATATAAAAAAAAACATGAATATCGTTAACAAAAAACAGTTATTTAAGCGGAATATAAATTAAAATATTGTTTTACTTAAAACTACAATGAAGATTTATTTATTCAAATTTCTAGAATAATTTGAATCGCCTCATTACTTTAAACACAAGCGGAATAATATATCTTTCTATAGATAGAAGAATAAATAGTATTTTTTGCGTAGTAATTTTGTATGGTAAAGGAGGCAGACATCACATACATAGTAACTAACTAAAATTTGAATTGCATTTAGGGAAGAAATTTACCAACGATCTTATTGATAAAAAAGTTGATGTTCATGTAACATTCCTTTCATGAACCTCAATGCAATATATTTTACTTGCTTAAACAACAGTATGTACCACTTGTAACTTTCGTCAGGTCTAGTGTATTTCTACCTAGCAACACATACATTTATATGGCTTGAACACTCCAATGCCATCTTCTTCTGTTTTCGTTTTCCCTCCAATCTAGGAGCACTCTTTTTAATCACCAATTTTAATATGAATATGATTGTCCTCCACCAATTTATATGAATCGGGTATATGTACACAGGATTTATTTACAGAGTTATTTGCTGAACCCGCTCGGTCAGACGTAAATAATTAACTTTATAATGTGCTCCTGCTACTTGACTATTTACTTAATACTATCCTTAATAGTCTACAGCGGTTAGATTCCTCTAATTTTCACAGAATTCAGATACAACGGAATCGACCTATCCTATATATTGCACTTATAATAAAATCTAAAACTTTATTAATCTTAAAATCTAAAAAAAGGCTGTCTTTATAGTTTGTACCGGTTAAGTTCCTCTATTTAAAAAAAAAAAAACAATTGTAACGGAATTAACCTATCTCGTGAAGTGAACTTATTATAAAATCTAAAAGGTCAATTATCGATAGCCTGGTCTCGTACGTGTTGTATCACACGCGATGACAGAAAGGAATAAAAAGTGAGAACTTATTATACAATCTAAAACTCAAGTACCGATAAATTGATTTCTTATAGTATAACAAACGGTGACAAAAATGCATAGAGATGTGGCGGATGTTACACAGAGACTGCCAGCCATACCAGTCTTTATTCAGCACACTTGAAGTTTAGTCTTCTTGTATGGATGGCATGACAAAGGTCCTTTGATGCTGTTTCAATTTCGTGTATTAGGTCATCATTCTTTGACAGCAGACCTGTGACCACCAGTTTTTGACAGCCAATGACTAGCTGGCATATAATGTCCATTTTGTTGAAGTTTCTTTTTCAACTATCAAAGCCAATAGAAGTTATAACAGTTCCCTTGATTTTCACAAAATATTCTTTCCTGACCTCATTATATACTGGACAGCTTGTGATAACGTGAGTCATGGTTTCTGTTTCCAGTCTGCAGATTGGGCAGGTCGGATCCACCTCGGCCTGGTTGAACTTGCTCTTTAGTGTTTGTAACATGTATGTCCCTGTTAGCATTCTTGCCTTCGTAATGGCCTTTCTTACATCCCGGACTGAATTGTTAATCGAGTCCCAAACAATATGAGTTTTCCTCATCTCTAGCGATGTAGTGCTGAGCAGGCTCAAGGTTGATTTGCTCTGACAGTCCTGTTGTAGCTTTGTAGTCCAGTAAGTGTTGATTGACTTTTTAACTATTCCTTTTCAGTCCAATTTTTTGAAGTGTCCACTCATTACTTCAATAAAAGATGGCAGTTCATACAAGTCTAGAATGTCAACTATTCTGACGAAGAAGCTAGTTGGTCTGCCCGCATTATACTGTCTCCAGGCGATTTCTCTAATTGAGACGTGTTCACTCATCACTATTTGGTGGAACAGGCTCAGTTGTCTTTTGTGCAATTCGGCGGATATTGGTAATATTACCAACAACAGATAAACTGCGGAATTTGCTGTTCTGATTGGTAGAGACTGTAGACGTTTTAGTGTACTTAGATGGATGCTGCAGAGAGTTGCCATATCCTTATTTTGTAGATTTAGTGTTTCAATGCCATATATCAATTCTTGTTTTTGAGTTGCCGATTTTTAAAAATCTTCTCTGAAGAAACCGCTTGGTCAAATGAACCGAAACTTGGTATGAAGCATCTATGGACGGTCCTCTATAAAGATTGCTCATTTTGTCCCGATCGGTTAACAAACATGGCCTCAACAGGCAATTCTTGTTTCTGATTGGTTGATTTCTAAAACATCTTCTCCTCTGTTAAAAGAAAGATAACTCTTTCCTAAACTGCTAAAAGAAAGATAACTCTTGTCCTTAGAAATTAAATAATGCTGATATAGTGTAACATGTTTATTCTATACATTATTAGTAGCTATTCACATTTTAATATTCTCTTTAGCAAACCTTCCCAAAGGTAATATGAGCTTTTGCCATCACTTGGTGTCCGTCGTCTGTCATCCGTTTACTTTTCACATTTTAATCTTCTCTTCTGAAAACCCTCAGCCAAATGAACTGAAACTTGGTAGGAAGCATCTATGGAAGGACCTCTCGAAAGAGTGCACATTTTGTTATGATCCATTACCAAGCATGGCCGCCACATGCAATTCTTGTTTCTGATTGGCCGATTTTTAAAAATCTTCTCCTCTAAAACCGCTTGACCAAATGAACCGAAACTTGGTAGGAAGCATCTATGGAATGTCCTCTATAAAGATTGCTCATTTCGTCCCGATCGGTTAGCAAACATGGCTACCACCGAAACTTGGTAAGAATAATCTATGGAATGGCCTCTATGAAGATTGCTCATTTCGTCCCGATCGGTTAACAAACATGGCTACAACCGAAACTTGGTAGGAAACATCTATAGAATGTCCTCTATGAAGATTCCTCATTTCGTCCAACTAACTTGTTAAAACATGCTAATAATAGGAGAACAAGGATTATGTATCTCCTATTCTCTATTTTAGCTCACCTGGCTAGTATTTTTTTTTGCCTTCTATACTGATTCAGTTTCACTGGAAATGGTTAGATTTCCTGAAGAGATGAAAGTGAATATAATATGACATAAATACATAAATTCCTTACTTTACAAAATGATTTCCGCCAATAATTATTGACAGGTACAATTATTTTATCATCATTCCGTCACCATTGACACGTTCTTATCGTTAAGTCTACTTTTCGTCATTTATTGTGTTAAGAAATCTAATTATAAACAAATTAAGACACAATTTTTAAATTGAAGAAAACAATTTGTTTTCCATAAATCTTTTGATGTCTTGTTTAGGATGTTTTTATTTATAATTGATCTTGTTGAGTATTTAATATCATGTCGGTACCTATCCCACCACTCTCTGTTCTATCCATTGTGCTTACAATGACGAAAATTGGGTTTGGTTTATTTTTTGTTTTGTTTTTGTTTTTGTAATGAGGTCTGAAAATAAATAAATTATTCCAGATTAAATTGTATCAAATAATTCTATGGAAACTGCTTTCATTCAAAATGTATACCTTTTTCATTCTTTTTTATAATGAATTTAATGTTGCGAAATCTTGTAGAAGCAACTGTTTCTGGTAGTGAAGTTGAGATTTAAAACAGATTTGGTTTATTGTGCTTAACACCACTTTCAACAATATTTCAGTTGCTTCATTCAGTCAGTTTTATTGGTGGAGGAAACTGGAGTCCCCAGAGAAAACCATAGGCCTTCCACAAGTCACTAACAAACTTGATCACATAATGTTGCATCGAGTGTACCTCGCCATAAGTTTGATTCAAACTCACAACATTAGTGGTGATAGGCACCGATTGCATGGGTAGTTGTATATCCAAATACCATATGATCATGACCACAATGGCCTAATCAAAATATGTAATCATTCCAAAATTAGATAGGAAACTGGTTTCATTCAAAATTTATATTGCATTTTTTTTTTTTTCATTTTCAATTTGCACAGTCGATATTTTTCCTATTTATAGCCCCGAACTTCATAATTATGCTAACCACATTCCGTAAAGAACCTACTTTGAACAAGCCGTAGCATAGTAAGTCATGTAAATGTTTTAATTGGTAAGAGGTAGACTTTTGACTCTGTGAAAGTTAAACACAGGTATATGGACAGGAAATATTTATTAGTGTTTTTGAATTAATTGCCGTTTTCAAACATTGTTCAGGACATGTTAATGTTACTCTTTGAAAAAAATACCACACTGTCGGAACAGGTCCAAAAAAATACCACACTGTCGGAACAGGTCCAAAAATATACCACACTGTCGGAACAGGTCCAAAAAATACCACATTGTCGGAACAGGTCCCAAAAAAATACCACACTGTCGGAACAGGTCCCAAAAAAATACCACACTGTCGGAACAGGTCCAAACAAATACCACACTGTCGGAACAGGTCGACAAATATACCACACTGTCGGAACAGGTCCCAAAAAATACCACACTGTCGGAACAGGTCCAAAAAAATACCACTGTCGGAACAGGTAAAAAAAAACCCCACACTGTCGGAACAGGTCCAAAGTCGAATAGAAAAATTGTAGAAAGAGGGAAAATCGATAACCCTAACACGCAAATACATGACCATTCCCTTTCCTAGCTTGGTACAGACACTCCAATAAAAAGTGGCGGAGTTAATCTAGTTTACAAAGATCTTATTTTACATCTTTGTTTTGATGAGGACTTTCTCGATTGCCTTTAAGATTGAGTGTCACACTACTAATCTTATTGCATCTTTACAAAATAATTTGCACAAAGGCAGTAGCACCAGTAGTTAAGATCTGGGGATGATATAGTCAGCAGCAGGTGATAGTTTGGACCCCATTGGCCAGGTTAGCACCACATGTCCACGTGGCCGTCTAAGCAGCATTATAGGTCCCCGGACAAGCAGTGCACTGGTGCCAATACCCACACAACCACTCACAGGAATACAGTAAATTTAACATATATTTATTACATTGATACTTCCAATAAAATCAGAGTTTAAACATTATATACATGCTGTATATAACATACATAGATTATCATGGGACCCCTATGCTCGTGGACCGGGTAACTGCCCGGCGTGCCAATGCGATTAGACGACACTGCATGTCCAAAGACGTAATATCCATCTCCTTCTGTCATCCTTTATGGGTTTTTTCCGCTTGCAGTTTGTGTGTTGTTTCAGGACATTAGTGTAACCCGTGTTGTGGTTGGTTTTATATTAAATTTTATGTGAATGTTTCATCCGTCGTATTATTATTTGTATCTTTATGAAAAATGGGCTTAGTATGTTGGAAGACTTTTATTGTAAGAAAGTGATTACTATGTCTATAAATAGCTATATGAATACGCACCAAGAAGCATATCCTCGTCTGACAATAAGTCGGTCAGTCATTGGATAATGTTTGATTATTTTTTTCATGTTTGAAAAGTAAACATTTTTTTCTTTTTAATTATGTTCCTCGTCTATTCTTGCTCACATGTGTAAAGTTCCATGGAAAAAAGATCGATAATAATTTCATACTGACCCATAATTTGTTTACCACCCTTTTCCAAATGGCGTCGTATGACGTCACATAAAGTCGATCAAAGTTCAATAAAGCACATGATTTTGTCATAGGCCAACCCAACTTAAAAATTAACCAGATTAAGAAAGTACAGTATTTTAGCTTTTTCAGTGTAATTGATTTGTCTGAAAAATTTCAAAAGATGTTTTTTTTAAATAGATTGAAATTGAAGTATTAAAAATTAATTATTTGATGCAAATATTAAACTTGCTTACCCACATAAAAAGTATTTAATCCAGTGAATTTGGTGTTTTTGCTTTTGTCAATACAATCTATTAGACCGACATATTTTGGTAAAACAATTAATGACTGATTTCAATTTATTTTAATCACATTTATTATCACAGAGTGGTAACAATACAGTTTTGTTGATGCTATTTGTAATAATGACAGGTTTTTTTTACCCAGACAATCTCATTTTTCTATCTGGTTTAATTTAATTCTCTGTTCAATTTATGCTATAAATTTTGATTATTGCTGTTAAATTAATTCTTTTTCTATCTTCTCTGTGAATTTCATTTCATTACCCCATGAAGTAAGGAGTATATTTGTTATTAAAGCAGCAGTGGAAATGCAAAATAATCTGCCATTTTGTGACTAATGGAGAGCACTTGCATGTATTTTCCCGGTAAAATCGGCCATTTTCTAGAAAATGGTGGAATCTGAATGATCAATCATCATATTTTCAAAGTATTTTAAAATACAATTTGCTTGGCCTACATTCCAGAAACGATCATGAACTGTGATGTCGATTGTGTCAACAAACCGGAAAAATACAAATGTTTGGGGAATACCATCGATGGAAACATATTTAACAAGCATAATGATCAGGAAAAAAAGACATTAGTAAAAAGGATCTTTTTTACTTGCATGGAATTTATTCAATTCAAACTTCTCTGTTTTAATCTCATCTTGTAATTTTGACGTTGAAAAGTATTCCCTCAGTGTTTATGTACGCTATGAATATACAGAATGGCGTCATTGGTCTTGTGCTGCGCGAAAATTGTAAATCAAAACAAATGACCAACATTATTGCATGACCGAGCAGATGTCACGGTTTGAACACATAATGTGAATGTACTTCCGGGTACACAGTTCTAATCATATTTATTGACTCTAGGCTAATTTACTATCAGATGACCTATTGGAAGCACAAAAGGTATTATATACTGGTAAGATAATTTAACTTTTATAAGAAAACACTAGAAATACTAACGATAGCAAATATCCACAGGCACTCGGGTACACTTTGTGATTTTCGTTATTTTCATTAAAATTAAATATTTTCCCTTTTAGTGCCTCTATTTTAACCTTCTCTACGCAGAATCACCTAATTTTGAAGTATTTTACAAATTTTGATACAACCCATTTTTTCTATATCCTCGTCTGACAATAAGTCGGTCAGTCATTGGATAATGTTCGATTATTTTTTTCCTGTTTGAAAAGTAAACATTTTTTTCTTTTTAATTATGTTCCTCGTCTATTCTTGCTCACATGTGTAAAGTTCCATGGAAAAAAGATCGATAATAATTACATACTGACCCAAATGTGTTTACCCTCCCTTTTCCAAATGGCGTCGTATGACGTCACATAAAGTCGATCAAAGTTCAATAAAGCACATGATTTTGTCATAGGCCAACCAAACTTAAAAAGTAAACCAGATTAAGAAAGTACAGTATTTTAGCTTTTTCAGTGTAATTGATTTGTCTGAAAAATTTCAAAAGATGTTTTTCTTAAATAGTTTGAAATTGAAGTATTAAAAATTAATTATTTGATGCAAATATTAAACTTGCTTACCCACACAAAAAGTATTTAATCCAGTGAATTTGGTGTTTTTGCTCTATTAATACAATCTATTAGACCGACATATTTTGGTAAAACAATTAATGTCTGATTTCAATTTATTTTAATCACATTTATTATCACAGAGTGGTAACAATACAGTTTTGTTGATACTATTTGTAATAATGACAGGTTTTTTTTACCCAGACAATCTCATTTTTCTGTCTGGTTTAATTTAATTCTCTGTTCAATTTATGCTATAAATTTTGATTATTGCTGTTAAATTAATTCTTTTTCTATCTTCTCTGTGAATTTCATTTCATTACCCCAAGAAGTAAGGGGTATATTTGTTATTAAAGCAGCAGTGGAAATGCAAAATAATCTGCCATTTTGTGACTAATGGAGAGCACTTGCATGTATTTTCCCGGTAAAATCGGCCATTTTCTAGGATATGGTGGAATCTGAATGATCAATCATCATATTTTCAAAGTATTTTAAAATACAATTTGCTTGGCCTACATTCCAGAAACGGTCATGAACTGTGATGTCGATTATGTCAACAAACCGGAAAAATACAAATGTTTGGGGAATACCATCGATGGAAACATATTTAACAAGCATAATGATCAGGAAAAAAAGACATTAGTAAAAAGGATCTTTTTTACTTGCATGGAATTTATTCAATTCAAACTTCTCTGTTTTAATCTCATCTTGTAATTTTGACGTTGAAAAGTATTCCCTCAGTGTTTATGTACGCTATGAATATACAAAATGACGTCATTGGTCTCGTGCTGCGCGAGAATTGTAAATGAAAACAAATGACCGACATTTTTGCATGACCGAGCAGATGTCACGGTAGGATACTATAATATCAACAAGGCCGGCAACTCGCCGCCATTTTTTTTGTTTCTGTACATCGTGAAATTTCACCTACCCCGGTTCAATAGTAGATTTCTCCGTGGAAAGTCACTTTCTCGCTGTAACAGCCGCGGTCGTCGTTTTCTAGTATATTGTTCTGTTTATTCAACACGTTAGAAGTCCATCGGATCACAATTTATTATTAAATAGTCACAATTAAATGAATTTTGCACTGTTCAGTTGTGTTTTCAAATTTGCAGTCCCGGAAGTATAGTATTTTTTCCCGAACTTTCTTCAAAGGCACGTAATACTTTTCCGGATTACCTCGGATTCTATCCCTGATACATACGAAGAAATCAAGGGCATCACAAAATGATCAGAAAAGGCGCAAGATATAAACTGAGGGAAGGAATTTGCTCCAATAAAATGGAAAGTTTGAAGAAAAAAGGAGGAGATCAACAGATCAACAAAGAAATTCCTGCAATACTGTTTTTGTCCAATTTAACGCAATTATTCATGTCAAATTGTTGTGGTTTTATTTCAGCTCTTCTACAAAAACTTAAAAACCACTGTATAAATTCCTTTGAAAATGTATTTCAATAATGACCCTGTTAAAATTGATCATAAAGTTCAAAATGTGACCCAGTGTGACATTATCTGCTGTTTCATTCATAGCGAAAAAGTCCTTTAAAAATCACAAAGTGTACCCAAGTGCCTGTGCAAATATCGGTTTATTTTGGAACAAATTAGTATGTTACATCAGTCTGAAAATAATCTTCTTACAAACTGACTTCAGAAATGGCTGTTGCCACGGTCGATAACAATACTTTTTTGATATCCTTGAAGTCATATGTAATAAAAATTAATACAACAAATGGGTAAATGTTTTTACAAACCTGATCCGGTATACGTAGTTAATCAAAGTTTGAATGAATGATCATTGAATGGGCATTTTTAATAAAGTAGATAAAGAATCCACGATAGTCATAGCAACAGGAAATTATTTAGCAAAGAAAGGAGAAGGGGTAAATTGTAGTACTGATTAAACCTAAACAGTCGATTTTTTATTATTGAAAACTCAAGATGACCACCACTAGATCAAAGCTGCTTAAGTCCAAACTGGACTTTAGTGGTCACTACCACAGTGTTTGGGGTCATTTAGCAAATGTTTTAGTACATTTGCTTTCTGAAAACATTCAATCTTTTGAAAGTTAACTTGACATGAATGAACAATGGTGATTCTCTTCTGTCAACGAGAAATTCGATATGACTAACTTAACATAACATAGTATAACAACACCGCAGTACAGCCCCAGATACTCCGGTTTACTTCACTAATAAAACTGACCGCCACGATATAACTGAAATATTGTTAGATATCACCAATGTCATGTTTGATAATTTGCTCTGGTTTATCAAACACTTAATTTGTTTCTGATAAAACAATTGGAGTTCTTCATTTCGTAAATATGCGTATATGTGTTTTAACTATAGTTTTGTATTATAGGAAACCAAATCAAATTTGAGGTTTGTCGCTCCTTTTTTTAATTTTATGCCTGCCGATCCATTAATATCGAATGACATTCGGATGAGCTCAGAGTTCACAGTTCAAACGACCAACCAATCAATGAAAATGTTGATGTATTGAACAGTATAGAAGAAAAAGAAATAGAGGTTCTTAAGAAATGTTTCATAACGAGACCCGATACTCGGATGTTGTTTGATGTTAGTAGATTGGCAGGTAGAAAATTATGAAGATCCAACAATATAATTTTATGTTGCCAGTTTCTCTGGATTGTGCATTGTTGATTGTTTGATTGACCCCTCGGTATTCTCTTAACGTTTCTTTAATTATATTGGTATGAAATTCAGAAATTTCATAAATATAAATATTTAATTGTTAATTTTCAGGTATTAATGGCGGCCCTTTTTTGTTATATATGCTCGTTATTATCAAAACCGAGGGTTAAGCCACAATGTATTAGACAGCTGAGTAAATACAAACTTCCTCTTCCCACAACTCCTCATCTGGTTTTAAGCAGTGAAGATATCAAAGATTGCGCAATTTTTATAATTGGGGATGTCCATGGATGTCTCGATGAACTGGAAGAACTCCTCCAAGCAGCAAAGATGGAGGTTAATGGTAAAAATATTCTGCCAATATTTGTGGGTGATTTAGCAAATAAAGGACCCCATAACAGTGCCACAATTAGGAAAATCCGGGGGTTGCATGCTTATGCTGTCAGAGGTAACCATGACGAGGCTGTTGTAAAACAATGTCTGAATCGACAGGAAGATCCGGACTATGTTGTTTCAAATAAGTTCAAATGGATTACAGAACTAGAAGCAGACGACATAGAATACTTGCGCGAGCTGCCATATACTATTTCAATTCCGTCAAAAAAGGCTTTAATTGTTCATGCTGGCATTGTTCCCGGTGTTCCGTTGGATGAACAAAAGTTGACAAATTTGATCAACATGAGAAATCTAGACATAGAAGATGGTAAATATGTTGCATGTGAACGCACTTTTCGGGGCGAGGCTTGGGCCTCTCTCTGGCCAGGCCCGGATCATGTATATTTTGGACATAATGCTAGTAGAAGACTTCAACAATGTCATAATGCTACAGGGTTAGATACCGGATGTTTATATGGCGATTCACTGTCTGGAATTTTAATTGACAGCAAGAAAATTATTCAGGTAAAAGCGAAAAAAACTTATCGACAGCCTTAATGCACAGAAACCATACTTTTTTTTGCGATACGTATATACTGTGAAACCTGTCGAATCCGAATCCTGAATAAACCGGAATCATAAAGGATCAGGGTTTTGGTGTTTAACATCACTTTCAACAGCATTTCAGTTATATCGTGGCGATCAGCTTTATTGATGCAGTAAACTGGAGTACCCGGAAAAAAACCCACCGACCTGTCACAAGTCACTGACAAACTTTTTTACATCGAGTACACCTCGCCATGAACGGGGTTCGAACTACAACATTAGTGGTGAGATAGGCACTGATTGAATAGGTAGTTATAAGTCAAACTACCATATAATCACAACCACGATGCAGCCCTACCCCCGGAATCATGTATCAACCGAACATTAAATAAAGTCCCTATATAGAAAAATATTTGTTAATACCGATCATCTGTCTATTTCATCACCTGTCTATTCCGAACAAAAATGTTGCTTCCAAGAGGGTTCAGTTTAGACAGGTTTCACTGTGTAAATATCAATGGCACACATTTTCTTGATATTGGTTATTCTTAATATATTGTTAAACATATAATATTGACGGTTTGTTAATTAAAAATAATATTTCACAAAATTGCAAAGGGATTATTTTTGGTGTGTAATATTTTTTTTTAACAATATAGTCACATTTTCATATTATGTAGCTATTAGTATACATTTTACTAATCCTTTTTTATATGGTATATATTGTCTATTTGATGTGAGGTTTATCATTTTTGGGATATACAAATAATTGTATGTGATCTAGCATTATTTGTAAACGAGTTGTCTTTCTTAGTACTGACAATTATATATGGAATTGTTTTTCTTATACATTACAAGATGTTAAATCTTAAAAATGTGTTAAAATGAGAAGAAATGGTATTGTATGGGTTGATAAATACATCGGCTACAAACAATGATTTATATGTTGTTATTTTGATTTAAATTAATCTTTATTCCATATGAAAAGATGACACGGTTTCATTGAAAGACAACCAACCGCACCGGTGGTGTAATGATTTGCGTGCTCTCTTCGAGTGTGGTAGATCGTGGGTTCGAGCACCGATCGGATCAGACCAAAGACTATAAAATTGGTATTTGTTGCTACTGCGCTAATCACGCAGAATTAATGAGAAAGAGCAAAGACGGGTTCGCTCGGAATCAGGACAATGTGTCCGAGTGTGGCGACATGTTTATCCGCGGACTGTTGTTTCAGTGAGCTAGCACTATACAAATCCAACTAAGCGTGTTGTTCTAGTACAAAGCGAATCTCATCATAATCTCATTGAAGATTAACTAGTTATCGCCATGATATAGCTGAAAAATTGCTTGAGTTGGTGTTAAAGTCAGATTTGTACAAGCTAATGTTTTAACAGCTGAATTTCTTTGGTACATCAATGTAGCATATCAACAGCAGTGAATGTGACTAGTGGGGCAGGTAATGCACACCCTTCCAGAGCACCTGGATTCACCCCCGGTTTTTGCTGGGGTTCCTGTTGCTCAGTCGTGTATCTTCTGTGTTGCATGCATCTTACGTATAGTTTTGTTTCCTCTATCATCAATCAGACCTTTACCAGACCTGCCTATTTGTGGTAACACAACGGTGTCTTATAAGAAACGTGAACTGCCTAACCTTCGCGAGAACCTGGGGTTACCCACTTTGTTTTATATGAGCCATATGGCGCATCTTTTTAGTTTCTGTGTTGTGGTTTTTGTTTTGTTGTCTTCATTATGTTTCTCTTGCGCAACATTGTCTGTGAATCCAGATTTTTTGATTGCACCACTGATTGGTTAAAGTTTATTTTCTGTTATTTGGCATACACTTTTCTCTGTTGTTTACCATCTCTTTTAAACTTCCAGGTAACAGTATTATCATCGCCGTTAAGTAAGAACTAGAGGCAAGCTTACAAATATCACAATTATGATCTGGTCGACGGCATTGTTCAATTCCTAGCGCATGGCGAGGTATACTCGAAAAAAACCTAATGTAACGTTTGTCCAGTGCTTTTCGGCAGGTCGGTGGGTTTTCCGTTTCCTCGTCCAATAAAATTAACCACCATAATAGGAGTGTATGGGTAAGGTTATGGTGTTTAGTGCCACTTTCAACAATATTTCAGCTATAAAGTAACTGTCAATCGCTATGACATAATGTTGTATCGAGTACACCTCGCCTGAGAGCAATTCGAATTCACAATTTCGGTGGTGATAGGCACTGATCGCATATGTAGTTGTAAATCCAACTACCATACGATCACGACCACGACGGCCACACCACAATAATATAACTGATATATTATTGGAAGTGGCTTTAAACATCTTGATCCCTAATCAACATAATAAATGCTAAATGTTTGTTGGATCTGTTTTGTATGCTGCTATCAAATAACATCTAGCAACATCTCATATCGGATCAGGCGAGAACAACAACATTCAAAAAGGCCAACTAGCGACGAGCCTACAACACATTTAGTTTTAGAACAACGAATTCAGTAGTTCGTGGGTACTTATAAAACTAGTATTTGCTCCTCCGCTATAACAGACAGCATTAAGCAATAAGAGCAAAGGCTTGTTGTCTCGGAATCAGCATACGAGTGGAGCTACATATTTATTGTTTCAGTGAGCTAGCACTATAAAATACAGCCTAAACGTGTTGGTCTAGCACAAAGCGAATATCAGCACCACCACCATCATCATCATCATTGTCGTCGTCGCATTGAAATATAACTTGTTCTCTCCATGAGTTATCTCTAAAATTGTTAATTTTGGCCTTAAATAACAGTCAGACTCAGTCACTCATAATTGTCATCTACAGTCATAAAATATTCGTATCTCCAATAGATAAGCTCTGTGCTCCATTAGTATATAAATCTTCTTATCTCCAATATATAATCTCTGTGCTCCATTGGTATATAAATATTCTCATCTCCAATAGACAAGCTCTGTGCTCCGTTAGTAATATTCTAATCTCCAATAGATAAGCTCTGTGCTCCATTAGTATATACTATGGTTCTGCTATAATTCATGGTATCCCACTTTTCGTGGATTTCATGGCTCATATAAAGCCACGAATTTAGATTTCAACGAATATTTGTCATACACTGACTACGATGTCGTACAAAGAATTTTGGGTATCTCATAATTCATTACATATAAACATAAGAGGTCGTGATCGTATGGTAGTTGGATTTACAAATATGCAATCAGTGCATATCACCACTAAAGTTGTGAGTTCGAAACCCGTTCATGGCGATTTGTACTCGATACAATATTATGTGATAAAGTTTGTCAGTGAAATATTGTTGAAAGTGGCGTTAAACACCATAACCCTAACCGTAACACAGACACTTTACCTTTAAATTTTATTTCTACGAATTAACGTATCCACGAAAATGCAATTTTTGCTCATACCACGAAAATTGGTATTCACGAATTTATTTGAATTCATAGTAGTTCATTGTATTGTTAAAACATTGAAAAAAATATTTAAAAAAAACATAACCATGCTAAAATAAAATTTTATTCAACTACTATGTTTTGCTTTCAATAAATGCTTGTATTTTGAACAAATGCAGTTTTTGTAATCTAAAATAATAAAATTAAAAAAATATATATATATCACAGCTATAACAATATGTGGACGGATGTTTTATCTAAACCTATAACAAAAATACTGTGTTTAAAAACGTAACCTTCCGATGAGTGTCACATTCAAAAGACCATTTGAGGCCTTTAATTCTTATGAAGCATGTTAAAAGCACGTTTACAACTTATATGCACAAGACGTGACAGATAAGTAAGCCCTTTAAATTTTTTTTTATTCTTTCCTCTCATTCAAGGATAAAACAGAATGCCGAAGTCAGGATGTTTCAATCTCGTCCAGAGATAACGATAACTCTGATAGAGATTGCATAGATTTTCGATTAATGGGACGAAGTAGATAACAATGAGCTCTATGAAATGTTTTCTTTAGCAAAATTTAGACTACATGAATAGATACGTATAACTTATCACATAGAGATAAACATTTTTTTTGGCATAATATTTTTTTTATATAATATACATTGTATGCATATTTGTTTACATATATAGCTATATATCTAATTGTGAAGCATGTACTTTTGAGTGCTATCGTAATTTGCTTATCATGATCTGGGCGTTTTGGAAAAAAAAACCTATGAATATCGTTAACAAAAAACAGTTATTTAAGCGGAATATAAATTAAAATATTGTTTTACTTAAAACTACAATGAAGATTTATCTATTCAAATTTCTAGAATAATTTGAATCGCCTCATTACTTTAAGCACAAGCGGAATAATATATCTTTCTATAGATAGAAGAATAAATAGTATTTTTTGCGTAGTAATTTTGTATGGTAAAGGAGGCAGACATCACATACATAGTAACTAACTAAAATTTGAATTGCATTTAGGGAAGAAATTTACCAACGATCTTATTGATAAAAAAGTTGATGTTCATGTAACATTCCTTTCATGAACCTCAATGCAATATATTTTACTTGCTTAAACAACAGGATGTACCACATGTGATTTTAAGAAAGTTGACATTCGGGGAATACACCGATAAAACGTGGTTTACCAAGACGATGTGTCTACCCAAGGCAGTTAACGTGGAATTGAATATTCAATTTTTCCCTGAGGTGCTACGCTGCAAATACTACCCGTGTGGCTTCTTCTAAACCTACTACTTTCAATTGTTCTAATTTTGTGTGAGAAATGACGCTTTTGCCTTCAAGTGTAACGTTTGTGTTCTTCAATACAAGTTTTTGTAGGCTCCTATTTTCGGCAATAGCATCGGCGAGAATTTTGCACATGTCGGTACCAAGTTCACATTTGCTCAAATCTAAAATTTGAAGTGTTCTTGTAAGACGGAGACATTCAGACAATGTCTTGACACCAGGTCGATCAAGTTTGGCTCCACAGAGTTTCAAATGTTTGATAGTTGGACACAGTTTTAGACCCTGCAACACAGCAACGAATTCTGAACCAGCAAGTTGTGTTGATGAAATATCCAATGTCGATAACGACTTTGCATGTTGTAACTTATAACTGAGTTCACTTGCGCACATCATGTTCAGCTTGCAGCCAGTAAAATTCAAATCTTCAATGGTTGTCGGAAGATGCTGCAAAACGAAATAAACAATAGCAGCTACTTTAGCATTCAGGAAAGCAAATGACTTCGTCTTGGTCATATTGTCACATGCGTTTTGTAACGTTGCCCATGTGTCGGCAGTTACATGTTTAACTGATTTCTTGCAAACATCAACAAGAACAACGCTTTCTATTGAGGTAATCTCGGACATAAAAGCGTCCATGAATCTCGCCATCAAGTCTAAACTTGACCAGTGAATCTTTAAGCTTTGTATGAAACCTGTTTTAGCAACACCTGCAGCCAGATTGGTATACACTGTAGCCTGAGAAGTGTATGATGGCTGCAGATATAATTCTAGTTCCGAAATCCTATTGCTGTCGTCTGCCATCACAAGAGGAAGAGCTTCTAGGGTTCTTGATGGAATCATGCCGTCTCTTTTAACTATTATTTTAACTGGTAATGACTGGGCAACTACCTCACGAACGTCTTCCCTAAAATCACATTCTGCGAGACTTTGAAGACTAACATTATAGTCCACTAATTTCCCACTTGGAGCAGTGGAGACACTTGAATCAGAATTAGCAGATCGAAAGGACCGTACATCATCTCCAAACACCTTTGTATTGCTTATGTTCCGAATGGCTAGATCAGTAAACAAACTCTTCAGCGTGGAAGTATCATAGTCATCACGGAAGATACCACACAGTAATGTGATCATTTGGGAATATCGAGAATATTTCATCATTTTATTATCTTTCAAAATGATAGACATTTCTTCCAATACAAAATCGCTCAAATGTCGTGCTGCTAGGAAATCTTGCATTAATGAACATGTAAATTTAAAATATGGACCACCAATTCGAAAGAAAGCTCCAAGGTGAAAAACCATTGAATTTGTTGTAGGACTTAAAATCTCATCCTCAAGGTAAGCACGTCTACCATCTTTCAATGTATCGAACGCGAAGTTGCTGAGCTGATTTATTGCACTGACGATATCTTCCGGAAACTCGAAACCAATGACGTCAATCTTGTGACGTTTGCAGTAATGGGTAGCCATGCAGAGGCCAAACATCTCAAACAAACCCGTAATAGAAGTAATATCGGTCAAATTGGCGTTTTTGTTCGTCTGGTAAATAGCAAACACTATAAGGCATATGATTGGTTGAGTTAGATATTTGTTCATTACCCATGATTCATCATCAATGATGTCGAAGAGTTTCTGGTGGTTGTCTGGGTGAGATTTGAAATGGTACAGGTAAGTCTTCATACATCTAGTAATATTATGTGTACTATATCCCATATTAAAATATTTTGTATCAGCATTGAATGCCATGCTGTGTGCAACTTCAGGATTCGTTGCCACAATAACTGTGGCCTGAGAAAGACTTGTACCGCTCAGAATATCCTGAAGCTCACGCATATCCGTTTTACCTTCGTAACTATCGATTAGTAATACTATTTCGTGAGAATGTTCTTCCATCATTGCCCAAAAGTCTTTGTATTTTATCTTGAAGTCCTCAGGAAAAAGCCTATGATAAACTTCAGTAGCGAAGTCTCCTTGTATGGTTGCTATGTCAACATGAATAAGTATATTGTAGTTATACTTAAAATAATTTGTCTGTGTTCCCCATAGATACGTGATCATTGCACACAGCATAGATTTCCCACTTCCGCCAGCTCCTTCTAAAACAATTCTCTTCCCTTTTCCATTCGTCGTTGGTGGTGGGAAGACATCGCTCAAATGTATCTTTTTCCTGTTAAAAAAGGAAAATTAAACAATTAGTGTTTAATTACAATACATGTATAACACGACAAATAACTATCGCATATGAACAATTGTTTCAGATTATTTCTTTTCTTAAAAATGCCTTTATGTTCGGTTCGTCTTTGCCCCCAGTTGTTTGTTCTTTAAGAGTAGTGAGTTCCGGCACGACTTATTTATGTGAGTTGCATGGCCGATGTCTTATAAGAAACATGAACTGTTTACCCTTTGCGAACACTAGGGTTAATGTATAATGGTTAGCGTGCTCGACTCGAGTCTGGTACATCGTATCAAACCAAAGACTTTCAATTTAGTATTTGCTGTTTCTCCGCTAAACATGCAGTTTAAAGAGTAGGAGCAAAGACTGAATAGCTCGAAATCAAGATCACGTGTCCGAGTGGAGCAACATGTCTATCCACGGACTGTTGTTTCAGTAAGCTAGCACTATAAAAATCCAACTAAGCGTGTTGGCCTAGTATAAAGTCGACATCACCATCATCTTATTGAAATTTAATTTTGTAAAATTGCTCATTTCAGACATGACAGATAGGTATGTAGGTAGCTAAAACATTTGCTGTGTTTGTATTCTGTTAATACACACGTTGCTCATCCTTTTGGGTTTCTGTATTGATGTGTCTTTACGTTCTGAGTTTCGTGTTGTGATATCCGTTACAATTTCCGCATAGAAACGATGTTCGGATTGTCTTTACCTCTAGTTGTTTGTGGGAGGGCTCTTGTCTTATTTACGTTATTTGTATTTGTTTGGGTATAGTGGTGTCCAACACATATAATCGTCATATAGCGTTGTGTTTTTGTTTTCTTTGTCTTCGTCTTGTGTACCCAATGTTGTCAGTTTCTCTAACGTTTATTTGACATGGTTCCTTACAAAAAAAAATATGTAGAATATTACATTTTGATAGTTGTTTCTTTGCAATAATTGGTATTCGCGAGAAAAAAATGCAAATTAGACACATGCGAAAAAAGTTAACCTCTTCAATTAAATACTGAATTCTCATCTTACTGATATATACATTTTGTACAATGTATATTGTAAAGATTCTAATATCTAATACTTGCCCGTTAGAATCCAAGATGTCTAATGGCGTAAATAAATCTCGTATGTTTACTGCTATTGTGTCTGACCATGAAAATGGGTGGCATTTGGCGAACATGGCTTTGTAAGTCTGATACAAGGAATCACGACATACTCCAACAACGTCTAAAAATAAAGCATATTAAATGAATGAATACATATTATGTTGATGTGGTAGATGGTGGATGATTCAGATCATAGTGTATGGTATTTATCTATCTGAGGTCATACTCGAACAACGTTATAAGTACATGTATTAATTATACCATTATACTACTAGTTGTCAATAGTACTATTATTCTTACTAGGCTGGAATTCATGCACTCATTCGCGTGTCCATTATGAGATAGAGTTAAACCAAATACGGTGTAATTCTCCATTACCGGTGGTATTTTTTTTTCTCAAATTCGTAATTTTTTGTTAGATAAATCAGATTTGTTGTCTAAAGAATGATTTGAAACACCCATTGTATTTCTTAATCACATTTCACATTTTTACGTTGTTCTTCTTCATAATAAAGTAGGTGTCAAATTCAATGTGCATCACGTGTTTCTGTAATAACCTTCATCAGGTACGCTCAAGGTCAACAGATTGGAAAGTCAAATAATTTTAAAATCTTTGGGAGTAAGAAAACCAAAGGGCCTAAACAGGTTAGACAAAACCAGTTAAGGTTACTTTTTTCTAAGGAGGATGAACCTTAGTTTTGATAATAATTACATTATTTAAGAACTGTAAATTTCAATAATAAATATATTCAATAAACCACGCCAGTTCAGAAACATTCACTACTGAAAGGTTGATATTTTCGGGGACTAATTAAAATACAAGAAACAAGAGCAGTGTGACACAATCACAACACAGAGTGTATGAAAAGGTCAAAATATTATAAATATTTGTAGCACAAAACCACAAACGGAAAAAAAATTCATCCAAAAGTATAGGGTGTATTTCATTTTGAATAGTTGTGTCTTCGTGCAGTGTTTGTTGTTATATTTGATTCTTGTTGCTCAATCTTTGATTTTCAGTGTATTGTTTTGGAGATTGTTGTTTGTCCTTTTGGCCATTGTATTGTCTGTCTTTCTTCTTACGGCTTCTGATTACCCCTTTGGTATCTTCTGATTACCCCTTTGGTATCTTCTGATTACCCCTTTGGTATCTTCTGATTACCCCTTTGGTATCTTCTGATTACCCCTTTGGTATCTTCTGATTATCCCTTTGGTATCTTCTGATTACCCCTTTGGTATCTTCTGATTACCCCTTTGGTATTCTGATTATCCCTTTGGTATCTTCTGATTATCCCTTTGGTATCTTCTGATTACCCCTTTGGTATCTTCTGATTACCCCTTTGGTATCTTCTGATTACCCCTTTGGTATTCTGATTATCCCTTTGGTATCTTCTGATTATCCCTTTGGTATCTTCTGATTACCCCTTTGGTATCTTCTGATTACCCCTTTGGTATCTTCTGATTACCCCTTTGGTATCTTCTGATTACCCCTTTGGTATCTTCTGATTACCCCTTTGGTATCTTCAAACTTTTCTTTGATTAAGTTATACCTGATATACAATGCAGTTTTGTGGTACAATATAAATATAAAAATGACTTGAAGCTATAAACTGTTGACTGGCATGTATTGCTACCTAGCAACAAAGACGTTATATGGCTTAAACACTCCAGTGCCATCTTGTAACTTTCGTCAGGTCTAGTGTATTGCTACCTAGCAACACATACATGTATATGGCTTGAACACTCCAATGCCATCTTGTAACTTTCTCCATTTCTAGTGTATTGCTACCTAGCAACATAGACAATGATTTGGCTTGAACACTCCAACGCCATCTTGTAACTAACGACAGATCTAGCGTATAACTATTTATATTGAAGTAGACCATATGTTTATATATATTTCTCAGCCAGTGTTGGACAAAAAGGTAGTTATTGAATTCTAATTTGAAATCAATATGTATATCGAATATATATCAATAGTTCATTGTACTACTTAATTGACAGACTTATTGGGACTCTCTGTATAAATATGAAATACAATTACCGGTAGTTTCGGATTACTTAGCATACTATTATTATATTGTATTGATCTATATATACGTAATAACTTAGATGGGCGTTAATTAAACACTGATAGAACACAATGTAGTACTGACAGTATAATATGTAATTTAAATATTGTTCAATAGACTAATAGTACATTATCATTAAACTGATTTTTAATGTGTTCCCGAGAACGTTTTTTTTTAATGGTGAGGTAATTAACGAATATCAAGAACAATTTGAATACGATATTGACTGTTGTAAAACAAATCCCAATGGAATCTGGAGATTTCAATGGGAAAGCTGCAGTTATAACCAAAAGCATTTGTTTTGTTTTACTTTTCAATAAGATACTGTGAAATCATTATTAATCGTGGGGGTTCTAATTTTCGTAGATTTCGTGATTTACTTAAACTACGAAAATTAAAATCTAACGAAATACAATTTTCCCATGGATTGTTGCCTGTAGTGTTTGAATCCACGAATTCAAGAACCCATGTATCAATGCATTTTGTAGAAACCACGAAAATTTGTGTCGACGAATAAAAGTACTTTCACAGTATTGTTATTATCTCCCGGTTGTATAGTGGATTGTTGGATTGGCACAAAATGGAAAAATTGCATTAAAGGCAATATTAAAGAAGATCATTCATACAAAGATTGTTTTCAGAAGTCTTAGTGGTTTTCGAGAAGAAGACTATTTTCAATTAAATACATTATCTTTGTTCAAATCAACGTCTTTGTATTGCCAACAAAAACAAAGAAAATACAAAATATGTAGCAGTATCATGAAAATAAATTTCTTGTCCCAGGCAAGCTTGAGAATAAATATTCAAACGCCTCCTTACTTGCCACAACCCCCTCTCAAAATCAAATTGTCGCCCCTTGGTTCTATGTTTCTAATTATACTCCACATAATCTAATCATGATACATGACTGCTATATATGTTGACAGTAAATAAGGGTAATAACAAAATTACAATTGACAGTTCCAGAACGAAATGATGAATTATTTTGGGTGTTAGATCTAAATGGTCAAGTTGTTTCAGGAAGGCACCTAGAATCTACGTTCCTCCTTAGCTGTAATTTAGATGGCTGATCAAGGAATTTAATTGGGGAACATGTGCGACCTTACGGTTAAAAACCTCCCCGTTATTTATTTTTTCCGTTGACTCTGTTTTTGTTCAATTTACTCATTTTAATGTAAAAAATATTCACATACAGTGAAACCTGTCTAAACCGAACCCTGGATAAATTGAAATCATTAATAAACTCAACTTTAAATAAAGTCATATTGTAAGAAATTTTTGTAAATTTAACCTGTATAAGCAGAACACCTGTCTATTCCGAACATAAAAGTAGTCTCATTGATGTTCGGCTTAGACAGGTTTCACTGTACATGCATGCTCTATCAAATAATGTTGTAATATATTGTAAACAGAAGGCGAATTTATATGTTTGTTTAGTTTGTGTTTAATCCATTTTGCAAATTTGAGCAAAAAATAAATATGACCAAACTGAAATAAAACCAAGTTAAAATCCCATATTTGATATTGAGGGGATGAATCTACAAGTAATTTATGTAATCTCATATCTTCCTCCAGTTGGCTAATCGGATTGAAATGAAGAACCTTTCTTATCTTCATCCACAGGAGAGTTCTCTTATATTTTCATTTCCTACTGATGAAATGTTTCAATGTTCTGCTGGTAGAAATTATTATGACGAATCGAAATGAAATTAGGAAATTTATTGAGAGTACCATTTATATACAAATTCTGTAAATGGATTCGTGAAGATTATTTTTGCTGTTCTCTCCAGCATATCAAAAACGTATTACACTGCATGATTGCAATATTCTGTGTTGGGGCAAAACCATAGGAAATAGTTTTCTGTTTAATCACCTATATTGATAATCCTGTAAAGTTTTGATCAAAAGTTCACATAATGCCATAGTAGGAAATTAAGGGTAACCGTTAGTATCAATGTATAATGATAACTTAAATATTGTTGAAAGTTGTTTAAGGTGGTACCATACACTTCAGGTAAAATTTGATCTGCTCGTTTAATTTTCTTATTTGTTTGGCAGTGTGTATATCCACTGTAATAAATATCAAAATTTTAACAAATTCCAACCTACAGACTCAGAGCTATAAATTCACTAGCCACATAACAGCTTTTCTCTCTGTGGTTTTGATCACCGAGATGCTTGAAATCTGCATACAAATATTATATGATCAAAACCTTCAACTGATTTTAAAGAGTTATATCCCTGTAGTGTATGGTATCACCTTAAACATCATAACCATAACCCTCATTGTATAATGTAAGGACAACGATGGGGAAATTACGAAGGGACTAGTAATCAAAATTAATTTGAGCAGAGTGTCCTAATAACTTCATATTCTGGAAACAATTTGGTTTAAACATGAGATAAACGTTTGTATTTCGTTCTTTCATAATTCTTTCATAATTTAAACACTGGAGCGAAACATCCACAAATGAAATGTCGGTTCTTATAAAAGTAAAAATAAAACAAAAAGGGTTTAACTGAAAAGTGCTTTACTTACCCATGATACCAGCAAAACCTTTAGTGTGATATAGTTATAAAAATAATGTTTGAACATTAGGAGACTACATTAAAAATATTTTTGTTCAAAATAACCTTTTATTCTCTTCTAGAAAACGTCCTTGAAAAATAATACCTCTAGACAAGTATATATATATATATATATGATTCGTACCACCACATTTTTCATATTGTTTCTGTATGTGCCTGCATTGTGTTATTAGTAGTGATATTTAAATAACCAAAAAGTCGTGTGTATGCCATTTGGGAAGAATTTCAAAGTGCATATGTCAGATACAATCAGACCTGCCCATGTGGTCACCTCTATTAAGAAGTCACATGCATTAAAAGGTCACCCTTTTCTTGTCCTGTCATAGAACATTTCATATGAATTGAACCTCTCTTAAGAGGTCACCTGTCTTTGAAAACCATTTTTGTCTTTGTCCCAAAGGTGACCTCTTAATATAGTGCATATGTGTTAGATAATTAGGCAGTAAAGGTAGATATTATTGTTATCCCTGTTCTATCTGAGTGCTGTCCAACAATCCTAGACAACACCACACATTAAGATTAGCTGGAGAATATGAAAAACTTACCAGATATTCCTTCATAAACAGAGAAGTATATTAAACATTTAACATTAATAATTACTTTGTGTTTATCTTCTTGTTAACAAAGGTAGAACTACCAATAATCAACTAGCAACACAGCCATTAAACAATCATAATAAAAACGTAGATATCAAGTTTAGTGCACATGAAGCATTTCTGTAATAACCTACATCAGGTACGCTCAAAATCGAAAGATTAGAATACTAAATAATTTATGTGAAAACAGGAAAATGTTTACAAATAAACCACTTAACTATTATATAACATTTAGAGAAGGTCATACATTGTAGTTGAAACTTCAACAAGCGAAATATTGTTTTATAAGATATCTCCTTATGTCGAATCAATTGCAATATACATGTTTCATTGTTCCTGAATGGCTGTTTGTCAAAAATAGTACCACAGGTAATAAGTTAAATCTTTTTATATAACAAACAACAGTCCAGCAGAAACAATAGAACTGGTTAAACCAGTATAACTAATTTAGTACACACATGATGCACCAAAAATCGAACGTTTGGATAGCCAAATAATTTAAAAGTCTTTGGGGGCCAGAAAATCAAAGGGTCTAAATCGGCTAAAGTTTGATACCAAACAACTGTTTTAATACTAAACAGAAATAAACTACGACAAAATATAACATGATTTAAATAAACACTTACAATACAAGACATGTTCGTTAACTTAAACCCTTGTTTATACATGGGGCACATGGTTCTACTTTTCAATGAACCACTTATAGTATAAGGCGTATTTTATTTTTTTAAGCTATGAAAAGAAAGTTTAAACAGTGATGGTCAACAATTCTACCCATATCAACAAAACAAAAGAAAGTTTAAACAGTGATGGTCAACAATTCCACCCATATCAACAATACGAACAATCTCCTCTCACCTCAACTCAATGAACACAAAGAAGACCACGACAAATGGAGTTGGATATCCAGTCCCTGTCATGGGACAGAGACAAACATGTGATGAGGTTAAACCAACAAAGCCAAATAATTGAAAGTATTTGGGAGGAAGTAAATCAATGGGCGCATAATAAGGATAGCGAAAATCGTCTAGGAATACATGTTAAACGAAGTCCTGATTACTGAGGTGATGATGACTAGCAATTCTACAGGCAGTGGTATTTGTCTAGTGGTAGTAATGTCAAGTTAATGCATCACCGGTGGTGTTCTCGTATTTCAAAAACGACCAATCAGTACACTGTATATATTGTTCTGATTCGACGAGTTTCGAATACGTCTACGAAAATCGTATTCGAACGTTTTGTAGCCGTTGTGCTAAATGCACATTATACAGTGGTACTTGCTTCGAAACAGTTGGTATACAAATCCAAAATTAAAAAAACCCCACAAAAAACAGGTTCTAAGCAGTTACATTGGTATACAAAATCTAAATAACAAACAGGCGCCCATAATTTACATTGACGTCATTACTGGAAACAAAGTTATGTGAACGTCATATCTAAGCTTTAGATAACCAAACACATTGAGAAGTTATTATCATAATTAGCTAGATTACTAGTAATGTCAGATGCACATTCTGCAGTGGTACTCGATTCCAACACAGTCTAAATAACAAACAGGCGTCCATAATATACATTGACGTCATTACGACTAACAATTTATATGACCGTCATATCTAAACTTTAGTTATCCAAACATATTGAGGCGTTATATCATAATTAGCTAGTTTACTTGTAGCATAACACCTAATATATACAATAACAATCCGATGATTATAAATATGAACTGTTCTTATTATGTAATTTTATATTAAATAATTAAATGAGATATCAAATTGTTTCTGATATTTAATAATGGTGTCGCAGGGTTCGTACCACAACTAATACGTTAATAATAAAGATTTACTCAGCTGTAAACATAAAGTTTGATCAACCATGGTAATAGAAAATAATGGCGGGAAGTCAGAATTGTAACTGTAGTTTGTGATTGGTCAACTCAAATTTAACGACGTTATACTGTATGCATACTAATATCATTCAAGATTCATATTTGTGCCTAATGTGTCATGTCGTATCTCATGAAATTATCAATAACGAACGGGATTTCATAATATAGTACAAAACTACAAACTGTTAGTGTTATGTGATCTTGATATAAAAGAAATAAATGGCTGTTTATTTACCACTGTACGCTTTTCCTATTTCTAAATTGGGAATTTATCTCATACTTCTGTATATCCATATCCCTTATTGTAAGGATAGAACCTATCATTCACATGCAATTATCTTTCAAAATGGTCCTTTTGTCCCTGGAGATAGCTTACAAGTGATAAATAATTCAAATTCCTGGCAGCTAAAAACTTATTATAGACATTATGAAGGGGAACCTGTGTTATTAAGGAAGTCAATATGATATTTGACTCTTGGGGTATTAACATTACAACAATAATTGTTCAAACAGGAATATCTCTTCAAGAGAACGGGGGTCCATAGAAGGTGCTCAACTTACCCATCTCGTCTGAAAATACTTCAATAATATATTGCAATCATAAACATGTTTTGGTTTGTTTTGACATATTCCTAAAACTAATCGAATGCGCTTGATTTTCAAATTAAAAAACTATGTTATTAGACCTTAATCCAGTGCTATTAGCAGTAGCCTTTGTCTAGACTGTATTAATTATTCCTACCAACATGTTTGTACTAAATTCATCATTCTCAATAATCTTCTTATAATTCAACAATATGTGTATAATGAATAAGGTTCATAGATTTGATAATATTGGATGAACATTTTAATAAAATGTAGTGTGCACAACATAAATATATCTAATAAACCAAGTCAGTGCCGAAGCCCCGACTATTTGGCGGGTGATGCTCTCAGGGACCAATAGTCCTCTAGCAGAGGTGATATCAATGGGAAAAAAATATATCCAATTTATTGTGCACAACAAAATCTAATGTTCCAAATTGGTGCCGAAGTACTGACTAGTTTGCAGATGATATATTCGGGGACTAATAGTCCACCAGCAGATGTGTCGACCCTAGTGCCGAAGTACTGACTAGTTTGCAGATGATATATTCGGGGACTAATAGTCCACCAGCAGATGTGTCGACCCTAGTGCCGAAGTACTGACTAGTTTGCAGATGATATATTCGGGGACTAATAGTCCACCAGCAGATGTGTCGACCCTAGTGCCGAAGTACTGACTAGTTTGCAGATGATATATTCGGGGACTAATAGTCCACCAGCAGATGTGTCGACCCTAGTGCCGAAGTACTGACTAGTTTGCAGATGATATATTCGGGGACTAATATTCCACCAGCAGATGTGTCGACCCTAGTGCCGAAGTACTGACTAGTTTGCAGATGATATATTCGGGGACTAATAGTCCACCAGCAGATGTGTCGACCCTAGTGCCGAAGTACTGACTAGTTTGCAGATGATATATTCGGGGACTAATAGTCCACCAGCAGATGTGTCGACCCTAGTGCCGAAGTACTGACTAGTTGGCAGATGTTATATTCGGGGACTAATAGTCCACCAGCAGATGTGTCGACCCTAATGCCGAAGTACTGACTAGTTTGCAGATGATATATTCGGGGACTAATAGTCCACCAGCAGATGTGTCGACCCTAGTGCCGAAGTACTGACTAGTTTGCAGATGATATATTCGGGGACTAATAGTCCACCAGCAGATGTGTCGACCCTGTGGTGGTAATAAATACATAGATATATAACTAGATTACAAAATGATTGATATACATACCAACAGTGTCTTTTACTCCATGTTTGTACGTTTCTTTTCGTATTGCCATGACAACATCATACATCTTCTTGTATTTGAATTTGATCGAGTCACAAAGAGCTTTAAATCCAAACGATAACTTCGAATGGTGAATTTTCTCCAGGATCATTTGCATCCTCTCGGAATTTTTTGAAAGAGATAGAATTTCTTGGCGATCACTGAATTTAAGAATTTGGTTTTGTTGCAGACGATCCAGGATGTCTTCTGCTTGCACGTTCTCTACAAACATTCTGTAAGTCTTCATTAGAACAGCCTTGTCTTCGGGTGGCATTCCTGCAAAATATAGGTAAGGAATGGAACAATTAAGACATTTAATTTAATTTCCGCTTTCGTTTATCGTATTGGACATACGTCTTGATCGGTGACAAATGTTTACTCATGATAGAAGAAAATTATACCGTGTTTTCTGAATAACAATTAATGTATTACAAAATAGCAAAGTTCAAGGACATTTAATGTACTATTACAAGTATCAGATGTCAAGGACAATTACTGTATTACAAACTACTAAAGTTCAAGGACATTTAATGTACTTTTATAAATGCCAAAAAATCATGACATTTACTATGTTACAAAGTACAAAGTTCAAGAAGGTAATGCATGTTTACAAAGTACAAAGTTCAAGAAGGTAATACATGTTTACAAAGTACCAAAGTTCAAGGAAAGTCAATATATAACAAAGTAACATAGTTAAAAGGACAATCATTGAATTACAAACATAGACAATGATAGAAATATAAAAAGTAAAACATACACAATCGAAATTGATATGTATTTCTTTATATTGTCAAATCAGATTATATGTTTATACCATTGCCAATAATTTAAGTATTATCCGATCACTTCCAGTTTCATATTGCATAATCATTCAAAGGCCTCTTAGTTACGCAATGTTTGACTTCTGTATTTCAGTGTTTTTAGTATACAAGGGTATTCATTTTTACCGTTTTCATCTTTCCGTTTATTTCTCATGGACTTTCCTCGTTTTCTAGATCCTGTTGACTTTGGTGTCATTACAAGTTTTCGTCCATCTGCCCATTTATCTTGGAACATGTTCACGTAGTGATTTTGTAGTTCGGTCGTGATAGTCTCGTGTTCTATTCTATGAAGGCGGGCTCTAATTGGTGGACCACCAAGTCGTACCAGTACATCTCTTATCTGGTTCCACAGTGTAACAAACTCTTCCGGTGACGTCATGTCTGAAACAGGAAGTATTACTATAAAGATAACTTAGATGAAAGGAAAAGAAGAATTATGATGAATAGTACAAACCAACAAAATCTCGAGCTTTAAATCCAAACGATAACTTCGAATTGTGGATTTTCCCCAGGATCATTTGCATCCTTTCGGAATTTTTTGAAAGAGATAGAATTTCTTGTCGATCACTAAATTTAAGAACTTGGGTTTGTTGCAGACGATCCAGGATATCTTCTGCCTGCGCGTTCTCTAATCTTTAAAATATTAGTCCCCGGTGGAATAAGTCGCCCAGTAATCAGATGTTTCGACACTGGTATGGTTTATTAGATATATCTATAATTGAAATTTACATTTCATAATTAATAAAAAAAAAAACAACCTAAGGTTCTCCTCCTTCAAGCATATCTGACCTTAGCCGATTTTGGCGATCCTGTTGATGACCTTTGACTTGCTTGCTGTCAAACACTTTTAAATTATTTGCTTTTCCAATCTATTGATTGTCAGCGTACCTGATGAAGGTTTTCCAGAAGCGCATCGTACACCCTAAATTCGATATCTACGTTTGTATTAACAATAATATCTTCTACTCTATGAAACACTAACAGCCTTCAACAACTTGTAGATCATGTCAGAGGTTGAACATGACAATAGTAAAAAGGTTAAGAAGAGTTTGAAGATACCAAAGGTGTAATCAGAATCCGTATATCGAAAAAGAACAGACAACACAATGGCCAAAAGAAAAGGTGCAAAAGGACAAACAACGATCTACAAAACATACACATAAAACTCATAATATGTTCACAGTTTAAACAACAGATCTGACAAATGAACGTGCGAATATGATAAAGGGAACAAATACTTAGAACGAACAGTACAATACATCACCATCTAGACAACATTAGTGAATCAGAGAAACATAGTCGTTGCTGTGATCGTGTGGTAGTTGGGTTTCTAACTACCTATGCAATCAGTGCATATCACCACTGATGTTGTGAGTTCGAATCTCGATCAGGGCGAGGTGTGCAACATTATGTGATAAAGTTTGTCAGTGACTTGCGATAGGTAGGTGGTTTTCTCCGGGTCCTTCGGTTTCCGCCACCAATAAAACTGAACGCCACGATATAACTGAAATACTGTTGAAAGTGGCGTTAAACACAATCAAACAAACAAACAAACAAACAAACAAACATTAAATACAAACCCATTCTCGCTACTCTTTCGTGTAGAAGCTGTAATCTGACAATGTCGGCACTGAGACTACTATCGGTTGATAATGGAGTTACTCCCCATCCATTTGGGTATGGTGGACAAAGATGGCAGATGGACTGTAGTAGGATACACAGGGTTCTGCTGTCATACTGTTGTGAAGAAGTATGTTTCTTGTTCAGTGGATATAACATTTCCCACTGCTTGTCATTGATGACATTAGATACATGAAGGCGTTGTAATACAGCTTTAATATGCGCTTGTGTTAGATGGTCTCTTAGATTCAGTGGTGGATGGACACTGTCAAATGTACTGCGTAATGCGGCTGTACCGGCATCGATTAATAACCAAACGATTCTGGCTAAATTCTCTCTTTCTTTATTTGCAATGTTCATTTTCTTTGCCCAGTTTTGGTCCATATTAGCCCTGCAAGAAGAAAATATAAACATTAACTTAATGAAATAGTCAAATATCTATTCACGAAATGATTTCGATTACATAAAAATCTCAATAGACCGATCCAAACTTCTACTTCCGTCCTAGTAAAATGACCGGAAGCATCGAATTAGCCAATCACAAACGTCACATTAGGCGTTCACTGACACTGCAAAGACATTTCCCAATCGATCAATTAAAAAATAAATGTAATGTATTGAATATTTGCTGACGTCAATTGGGGATTTGACGTCAAATCCCCAATCGGCGAAGCGTCACCAAATAAAACTGCATTTTCGACTGTCAAATCCCCAGCTATTCAAATACAATACAGCTATTTCTTGATTATATGACAACTGTCACCAGAGTCCGAAAAATAAACACAAATCGCCAAAATCCATGCACAATATCAATGCATCGATAAAAATAAAGCAGAATGTGGCTTAAGCCGACATTACGTGGTACTTTGGTCCAATAGGTTGCATACAAAGAGAAGAAAGATGCAGCCCTCACAAAGCAAACTCCCACCCTCAATCCCCCCCCCCCCCCCCCCCCCAAAAAGAAAATTAAAAAGCAAGGATAATAGTAAAGGATTTATTGTAAGGATGCAAAACAAAAATCACAAACCTTATTCTATCTTGACTCATAATACGCCTAATCAGATTTCACATCATATTCGTTGTACTTTAATTATATACATGTATATGTACAGCATTCGTTCACTCAAACGTTACTTCTATTGAAAAATTGTTGGTTTTAACACTAATTATCAAAGGTAAACACACTTGATTTTTATTTTTATAAATGTTTAACTTTGCCTTTTAAAAAAACGTAAATATGTTTGTTTAGAGGTACCTGTCTCCTAAGAAACATAACAAGACTCGGCTTGATAAATACTTTACACCTATTGAAATTAATATATACTTTCTATTTCTGAAAACAAATTTCTACTTCACTGGAGAATATATTTCATTTAAATTATTTCGAACTTTCATGTTTCAATCGATTTTCACAAAATGTTCAAGTTACTGATATTTAATATAAAAAGATCTCGTCTCAGCTTCTATATTTTATTTGAAGAAATTAATTTTCAACATGTTTAGTTTTTCTTTATACTAAATCACATATAATCCTTTTTATATGACAGCATGCTCTGTTAATATAAAATCATATAACATATATTAATGTACTTTTGTATTCCGGATTTACCTCTGGTGTATATCAATGTAAATATTTAGTCTAAATAATCGAATGTAGTCGAGGTGTGTTGGTTAGGGTTTTTGGTGCTTAACGCCACTTTCAACAATATTTCAGTTATATCGTGGCGGTCAGTTTTATTGGTGGAGGAACCTGGAGGACCCGGATAAAACTACCAACCTGTCGTAAGTCACGGACAAACTGTATCACATAATGCTGCATCGCTAAAAGTCATAATATGTAAACCTCTCTGTGTGTCTAGATTATATTTTTTTTTATGTTAAGCTAATGTTAATCTAGAAGTTTGCAATAAGTAGTATTTTCGTTACAATTAATTTCGATGTTAAACAAACCATTATAAAATTCTTAAAAATCATTATAAACAGAATGCGTCAGTCATTAAAACAGTCACGAACGAAATTATAAAAACTATTTGCATGGTAAGTTAAAGAGGCATTAACTACGATTTTGACAAAAAAAAATATATGTTTTGGAAATTGGTATAGCTTTAAAATGATGAAATAAAGGTAAATATTTCACATTAAACAGCTTATCGTACCACTTTTCACCCTTTGAGAACGAACATTCCCATCGATTTATTATTTCCTTGCAAGCAAATAATTTTACCTCGCTTTCTCCGTATGCAACTGACCTTACTAGTGACAGGTAAAAACGAATAATTTGTATTTTGTCGCTTATTAACTGCAAACTTGCATGGTTCTTAATGTCCGTAATTAACGCCGACTAAAAGCAGACTCACAAGTGCATTGTTGTACTGATTTAATGACGATTCGACAAACTCCGTAAACAATGGCGATAAATAATAAGATGGCGTCCATTTCTTGATGATCTCAAAACACGAGCAGTTGCACCTTTTTTCCCCGATGCGCGTACATTTCATAACACGTATAAGTTACAGAAACACGTTTTATTAAGGCATCAATCATATCTGATAGTTTTTATGGGTAACAAAAATTTACGATTTTGGCAGATAATGCCCCTTTAACAGAAATGTGATTACTTGTTGAGCTTGGTACCACAGGTTGTAAGAAGGCATGAAGTATCTTTGTTATATTTCATTACTGTTTTTTGTAGCCTCTGAACATGAGGGGACGTCGTTGTCGTGATCGTATGGTAGATGGATTTACAATTACTTATGTAATCAGTGCCTATCACCATTAACGTTGTGAGTTCGTATTCCGCTCATGGCGAGGTGTACTCGATACAATATTATGTGATAAAGTTAGTCAGTGACTTGTGGTTTTCTACGGATACTCCGGTTTGTTCCACCAATAAAACTGACCACCACGATATAGCTGAAATATTGTTGAAAGTGGCGTTAAACACCACATCCCCCCCTGGAAACGAGTAACGTTTCAATATTAAACCTATATTAGCGTAACTTCTTATATTGTTATAACCCTCGAGAGAAGCTAAAGGTACATCTATATAACATAGTTTGTATTGTTATAACCCACGAGAGAAGCTAAAGGTACACCTATATAACATAGTTTATATTGTTATAACCCACGAGAGAAGCTAAAGGTACACCTATATAACATAGTTTGTATTGTTATAACCCACGAGAGAAGCTAAAGGTACACCTATATAACATAGTTTGTATTGTTATAACCCACGAGAGAAGCTAAAGGTACACCTATATAACATAGTTTATATTGTTATAACCCACGAGAGAAGCTAAAGGTACACCTATATAACATAGTTTATATTGTTATAACCCACGAGAGAAGCAAAAGGTACACCTATATAACATAGTTTATATTGTTATAACCGACGAGAGAAGCTAAAGGTACACCTATATAACATAGTTTATATTGTTATAACCCACGAGAGAAGCTAAAGGTACACCTATATAACATAGTTTATATTGTTATAACCCACGAGAGAAGCTAAAGGTACACCTATATAACATAGTTTATATTGTTATAACCCACGAGAGAAGCTAAAGGTACACCTATATAACATAGTTTATATTGTTATAACCCACGAGAGAAGCTAAAGGTACACCTATATAACATAGTTTATATTGTTATAACCCACGAGAGAAGCTAAAGGTACACCTATATAACATAGTTTATATTGTTATAACCCACGAGTGAAGCTAAAGGTACATCTATATAACATAGTTTGTATTGTTATAACCCACGAGAGAAGCTAAAGGTACCTCTATATAACATAGTTTATATTGTTATAACCCACGAAAGAAGCTAAAGGTACACCTATATAACATAGTTTATATTGTTATAACCCACGAGAGAAGCGAAAGGTACACCTATATAACATAGTTTATATTGTTATAATCCACGAGAGAAGCTAAAGGTACACCTATATAACATAGTTTATATTGTTATAACCCACGAGAGAAGCTAAAGGTACATCTATATAACATAGTTTATATTGTTATAACCCACGAGAGAAGCTAAAGGTACATCTATATAACATAGTTTGTATTGTTATAACCCACGAGAGAAGCTAAAGGTACACCTATATAACATAGTTTATATTGTTATAACCCACGAGAGAAGCTAAAGGTACATCTATATAACATAGTTTATATTGTTATAACCCACGAGAGAAGCTAAAGGTACACATATATAACATAGTTTGTATTGTTATAACCCACGAGTGAAGCTAAAGGTACACCTATATAACATAGTTTATATTGTTATAACCCACGAGTGAAGCTAAAGGTACACCTATATAACATAGTTTGTATTGGTATAACCCACGAGAGAAGCTAAAGGTACACCTATATAACATAGTTTATATTGTTATAACCCACGAGAGAAGCTAAAGGTACACCTATATAACATAGTTTATATTGTTATAACCCACGAGTGAAGCTAAAGGTACACCTATATAGCATAGTTTATATTGTTATAACCCACGAGAGAAGCTAAAGGTACACCTATATAACATAGTTTATATTGTTATAACCCACGAGAGAAGCTAAAGGTACACCTATATAACATAGTTTATATTGTTATAACCCACGAGAGAAGCTAAAGGTACACCTATATAACATAGTTTATATTGTTATAACCCACGAGTGAAGCTAAAGGTACACCTATATAACATAATTTATATTGTTATAACCCACGAGAGAAGCTAAAGGTACACCTATATAACATAGTTTGTATTGTTATAACCCACGAGTGAAGCTAAAGGTACACCTATATAACATAATTTATATTGTTATAACCCACGAGAGAAGCTAAAGGTACACCTATATAACATAGTTTATATTGTTATAACCCACGAGAGAAGCTAAAGGTACACCTATATAACATAGTTTGTATTGTTATAACCCACGAGAGAAGCTAAAGGTACACCTATATAACATAGTTTATATTGTTATAACCCACGAGAGAAGCTAAAAGTACACCTATATAACATAGTTTATATTGTTATAACCCACGAGAGAAGCTAAAGGTACACCTTTATAACATAGTTTATATTGTTATAACCCACGAAAGAAGCTAAAGGTACACCTATATAACATAGTTTGTATTGTTATAACCCACGAGAGAAGCTAAAGGTACACCTATATAACATAGTTTATATTGTTATAACCCACGAGAGAAGCTAAAGGTACACCTATATAACATAGTTTATATTGTTATAACCCACGAGAGAAGCTAAAGGTACACATATATAACATAGTTTATATTGTTATAACCCACGAGAGAAGCAAAAGGTACACCTATATAACATAGTTTATATTGTTATAACCCACGAGAGAAGCTAAAGGTACACCTATATAACCTAGTTTGTATTGTTATAACCCACGAGTGAAGCTAAAGGTACACCTATATAACATAGTTTATATTGTTATAACCCACGAGAGAAGCTAAAGGTACACCTATATAACATAGTTTATATTGTTATAACCCACGAGTGAAGCTAAAGGTACACCTATATAACATAGTTTATAATGTTATAACCCACGAGAGAAGCTAAAGGTACACCTATATAACATAGTTTATATTGTTATAACCCACGAGTGAAGCTAAAGGTACACCTATATAACATAGTTTATATTGTTATAACCCACGAGAGAAGCTAAAGGTACACCTATATAACATAGTTTGTATTGTTATAACCCACGAGAGAAGCTAAAGGTACATTTATATAACATAGTTTAAATTGTTATAACCCACGAGAGAAGCTAAAGGTACACCTATATAGCATAGTTTATATTGTTATAACCCACGAGAGAAGCTAAAGGTACACCTATATAACATAGTTTATATTGTTATAACCCACGAGAGAAGCTAAAGGTACACCTATATAACATAGTTTGTATTGTTATAACCCACGAGAGAAGCTAAAGGTACACCTATATAACATAGTTTATATTGTTATAACCCACGAGTGAAGCAAAAGGTACATCTATATAACATAGTTTGTATTGTTATAACCCACGAGTGAAGCAAAAGGTACACCTATATAACATAGTTTATATTGTTATAACCCACGAGTGAAGCAAAAGGTACATCTATATAACATAGTTTATATTGTTATAACCCACGAGAGAAGCTAAAGGTACACCTATATAACATAGTTTATATTGTTATAACCCACGAGAGAAGCTAAAGGTACACCTATATAACATAGTTTATATTGCTATAACCCACGAGAGAAGCTAAAGGTACATCTATATAACATAGTTTATATTGTTATAACCCACGAGAGAAGCTAAAGGTACACCCATATAACATAGTTTATATTGTTATAACCCACGAGAGAAGCTAAAGGTACACCTATATAACATAGTTTGTATTGTTATAACCCACGAGAGAAGCTAAAGGTACATTTATATAACATAGTTTATATTGTTATAACCCACGAGAGAAGCTAAAGGTACACCTATATAGCATAGTTTATATTGTTATAACCCACGAGAGAAGCTAAAGGTACACCTATATAACATAGTTTATATTGTTATAACCCACGAGAGAAGCTAAAGGTACACCTATATAAGATAGTTTATATTGCTATAACCCACGAGAGAAGCTAAAGGTACACCTATATAACATAGTTTATATTGTTATAACCCACGAGAGAAGCTAAAGGTACACCTATATAACATAGTTTATATTGTTATAACCCACGAGAGAAGCTAAAGGTACACCTATATAACATAGTTTATATTGTTATAACCCACGAGAGAAGCTAAAGGTACACCTATATAACATAGTTTATATTGTTATAACCCACGAGAGAAGCTAAAGGTACACCTATATAACATAGTTTATATTGTTATAACCCACGAGTGAAGCTAAAGGTACACCTATATAACATAGTTTATATTGTTATAACCCACGAGAGAAGCTAAAGGTACACCTATATAACATAGTTTATATTGTTATAACCCACGAGAGAAGCTAAAGGTACACCTATATAACATAGTTTATATTGTTATAACCCACGAGAGAAGCTAAAGGTACACCTATATAACATAGTTTATATTGTTATAACCCACGAGAGAAGCTAAAGGTACATCTATATAACATAGTTTGTATTGTTATAACCCACGAGAGAAGCTAAAGGTACACCTATATAACATAGTTTATATTGTTATAACCCACTAGAGAAGCTAAAGGTACACCTATATAACATAATTTATATTGTTATAATCCACGAGAGAAGCTAAAGGTACACCTATATAACATAGTTTATATTGTTATAACCCACGAGAGAAGCTAAAGGTACACCTATATAACATAGTTTATATTGTTATAACCCACTAGAGAAGCTAAAGGTACACCTATATAACATAGTTTATATTGTTATAACACACGAGAGAAGCTAAAGGTACATCTATATAACATAGTTTATATTGTTATAACCCACGAGAGAAGCAAAAGGTACATCTATATAACATAGTTTATATTGTTATAACCCACGAGAGAAGCTAAAGGTACACCTATATAACATAGTTTATATTGTTATAACCCACGAGAGAAGCTAAAGGTACATCTATATAACATAGTTTATATTGTTATAACCCACGAGAGAAGCTAAAGGTACATCTATATAACATAGTTTATATTGTTATAACCCACGAGAAAAGCTAAAGGTACACCTATATAACATAGTTTGTATTGTTATAACCCACGAGAGAAGCAAAAGGTACATCTATATAACATAGTTTATATTGTTATAACCCACGAGAGAAGCTAAAGGTACACCTATATAACATAGTTTGTATTGTTATAACCCACGAGAGAAGCTAAAGGTACACCTATATAACATAGTTTATATTGTCATAACCCACGAGAGAAGCTAAAGGTACACCTATATAACATAGTTTGTATTGTTATAACCCACGAGAGAAGCTAAAGGTACACCTATATAACATAGTTTATATTGTTATAACCCACGAGAGAAGCTAAAGGTACACTATATAACATAGTTTATATTGTTATAACCCACGAGAGAAGCTAAAGGTACATCTATATAACATAGTTTATATTGTTATAACCCACGAGAGAAGCAAAAGGTACATCTATATAACATAGTTTATATTGTTATAACCCACGAGAGAAGCTAAAGGTACACCTATATAACATAGTTTATATTGTTATAACCCACGAGAGAAGCTAAAGGTACATCTATATAACATAGTTTATATTGTTATAACCCACGAGAGAAGCTAAAGGTACATCTATATAACATAGTTTATATTGTTATAACCCACGAGAGAAGCTAAAGGTACATCTATATAACATAGTTTATATTGTTATAACCCACGAGAGAAGCTAAAGGTACACCTATATAACATAGTTTATATTGTTATAACCCACGAGAGAAGCTAAAGGTACACCTATATAACATAGTTTATATTGTTATAACAAACGAGAGAAGCTAAAGGTACACCTATATAACATAGTTTATATTGTTATAACCCACGAGAGAAGCTAAAGGTACATCTATATAACATAGTTTATATTGTTATAACCCACGAGAGAAGCAAAAGGTACATCTATATAACATAGTTTATATTGTTATAACCCACGAGAGAAGCTAAAGGTACACCTATATAACATAGTTTATATTGTTATAACCCACGAGAGAAGCTAAAGGTACACCTATATAACATAGTTTGTATTGTTATAACCCACGAGAGAAGCTAAAAGTACACCTATATAGCATAGTTTATATTGTTATAACCCACGAGAGAAGCTAAAGGTACACCTATATAGCATAGTTTATATTGTTATAACCCACGAGAGAAGCTAAAGGTACACCTATATAACATAGTTTATATTGTTATAACCCACGAGAGAAGCTAAAGGTACACCTATATAACATAGTTTATATTGTTATAACCCACGAGAGAAGCTAAAGGTACACCCATATAACATAGTTTATATTGTTATAACCCACGAGAGAAGCTAAAGGTACACCTATATAACATAGTTTATATTGTTATAACCCACGAGTGAAGCTAAAGGTACACCTATATAACATAGTTTATATTGTTATAACCCACGTGAGAAGCAAAAGGTACACCTATATAACATAGTTTATATTGTTATAACCCACGAGAGAAGATAAAGGTACACCTATATAACATAGTTTATATTGTTATAACCCACGAGAGAAGCTAAATGTACACCTATATAACATAGTTTATATTGTTATAACCCACGAGAGAAGCTAAAGGTACACCTATATAACATAGTTTATATTGTTATAACCCACGAGAGAAGCTAAAGGTACACCTATATAACATAGTTTATATTGTTATAACCCAGGAGAGAAGCAAAAGGTACACCTATATAACATAGTTTATATTGTTATAACCCACGAGAGAAGCTAAAGGTACACCTATATAACATAGTTTATATTGTTATAACCCACGAGAGAAGCTAAATGTACACCTATATAACATAGTTTATATTGTTATAACCCACGAGAGAAGCTAAAGGTACACCTATATAACATAGTTTGTATTGTTATAACCCACGAGAGAAGCAAAGGGTACACCTATATAACATAGTTTATATTGTTATAACCCACGAGAGAAGCTAAAGGTACACCTATATAACATAGTTTATATTGTTATAACCCACGAGAGAAGCAAAAGGTACATCAATATAACATAGTTTATATTGTTATAACCCACGAGAGAAGCTAAAGGTACATTTATATAACATAGTTTGTATTGTTATAACCCACGAGAGAAGCTAAAGGTACACCTATATAACATAGTTTATATTGTTATAACCCACGAGAGAAGCTAAAGGTACACCTATATAACATAGTTTATATTGTTATAACCCACGAGTGAAGCTAAAGGTACACCTATATAACATAGTTTATATTGTTATAACCCACGAGAGAAGCTAAAGGTACACATATATAACATAGTTTATATTGTTATAACCCACGAGAGAAGCTAAAGGTACACCTATATAACATAGTTTATATTGTTATAACCCACGAGAGAAGCTAAAGGTACACCTATATAACATAGTTTGTATTGTTATAACCCACGAGGGAAGATAAAGGTACACCTATATAACATAGTTTATATTGTTATAACCCACGAGAGAAGCTAAAGGTACATCTATATAACATAATTTATATTGTTATAACCCACGAGAGAAGCTAAAGGTACACCTATATAACATAGTTTATATTGTTATAACCCACGAGTGAAGCTAAAGATACACCTATATAACATAGTTTGTATTGTTATAACCCACGAGAGAAGCTAAAGGTACACCTATATAACATAGTTTATATTGCTATAACCCACGAGAGAAGCTAAAGGTACACCTATATAACATAGTTTATATTGTTATAACCCACGAGAGAAGCTAAAGGTACATCTATATAACATAGTTTATATTGTTATAACCCACTAGAGAAGCTAAAGGTACACCTATATAACATAGTTTATATTGTTATAACCCACGAGAGAAGCTAAAGGTACATCTATATAACATAATTTATATTGTTATAGCCCACGAGAGAAGCTAAAGGTACACCTATATAACATAGTTTATATTGTTATAACCCACGAGTGAAGCTAAAGGTACACCTATATAACATAGTTTATATTGTTATAACCCACGAGAGAAGCTAAAGGTACACCTATATAACATAGTTTATATTGTTATAACCCACGAGAGAAGCTAAAGGTACACCTATATAACATAGTTTGTATTGTTATAACCCACGAGTGAAGCTAAAGGTACACCTATATAACATAGTTTATATTGTTATAACCCACGAGAGAAGCTAAAGGTACACCTATATAACATAGTTTATATTGTTATAACCCACGAGAGAAGCTAAAGGTACATCTATATAACATAATTTATATTGTTATAACCCACGAGAGAAGCTAAAGGTACACCTATATAACATAGTTTATATTGTTATAACCCACGAGTGAAGCTAAAGGTACACCTATATAACATAGTTTGTATTGTTATAACCCACGAGAGAAGCTAAAGGTACACCTATATAACATAGTTTATATTGTTATAACCCACCAGAGAAGCTAAAGGTACACCTATATAACATAGTTTATATTGTTATAACCCACGAGAGAAGCTAAAGGTACATCTATATAACATAGTTTATATTGTTATAACCCACCAGAGAAGCTAAAGGTACACCTATATAACATAGTTTATATTGTTATAACCCACGAGAGAAGCTAAAGGTACATCTATATAACATAATTTATATTGTTATAACCCACGAGAGAAGCTAAAGGTACACCTATATAACATAGTTTATATTGTTATAACCCACGAGTGAAGCTAAAGGTACACCTATATAACATAGTTTATATTGTTATAACCCACGAGAGAAGCTAAAGGTACACCTATATAACATAGTTTATATTGTTATAACCCACGAGAGAAGCTAAAGGTACACCTATATAACATAGTTTGTATTGTTATAACCCACGAGTGAAGCTAAAGGTACATCTATATAACATAGTATATATTGTTATAACCCACGAGGGAAGCTAAAGGTACACCTATATAACATAGTTTATATTGTTATAACCCACGAGTGAAGCTAAAGGTACACCTATATAACATAGTTTATATTGTTATAACCCACGAGAGAAGCTAAAGGTACACCTATATAACATAGTTTATATTGTTATAACCCACGAGAGAAGCTAAAGGTACACCTATATAACATAGTTTATATTGTTATAACCCACGAGAGAAGCTAAAGGTACACCTATATAACATAGTTTATATTGTTATAACCCACGCGAGAAGCTAAATGTACACCTATATAACATAGTTTGTATTGTTATAACCCACGAGTGAAGCTAAAGGTACACCTATATAACATAGTTTATATTGTTATAACCCACGAGTGAAGCTAAAGGTACACCTATATAACATAGTTTGTATTGTTATAACCCACGAGTGAAGCTAAAGGTACACCTATATAACATAGTTTATATTGTTATAACCCACGAGAGAAGCTAAAGGTACACCTATATAACATAGTTTATATTGTTATAACCCACGAGAGAAGCTAAAGGTACACCTATATAACATAGTTTATATTGTTATAACCCACGAGAGAAGCTAAAGGTACACCTATATAACATAGTTTATATTGTTATAACCCACGAGAGAAGCTAAAGGTACACCTATATAACATAGTTTGTATTGTTATAACCCACGAGTGAAGCTAAAGGTACACCTATATAACATAGTTTATATTGTTATAACCCACGAGAGAAGCTAAAGGTACACCTATATAACATAGTTTATATTGTTATAACCCACGAGAGAAGCTAAAGGTACACCTATATAACATAGTTTGTATTGTTATAACCCACGAGAGAAGCTAAAGGTACACCTATATAACATAGTTTGTATTGTTATAACCCACGAGAGAAGCTAAAGGTACATTTATATAACATAGTTTATATTGTTATAACCCACGAGAGAAGCTAAAGGTACACCTATATAGCATAGTTTATATTGTTATACCCCACGAGAGAAGCTAAAGGTGCACCTATATAACATAGTTTATATTGTTATAACCCACCAGTGAAGCTAAAGGTACACCTATATAACATAGTTTGTATTGTTATAACCCACGAGAGAAGCTAAAGGTACACCTATATAACATAGTTTGTATTGTTATAACCCACAAGTGAAGCTAAAGGTACACCTATATAACATAGTTTATATTGTTATAACCCACGAGAGAAGCTAAAGGTACACCTATATAGCATAGTTTATATTGTTATAACCCACGAGAGAAGCTAAAGGTACATCTATATAACATAATTTATATTGTTATAACCCACGAGAGAAGCTAAAGGTACACCTATATAACATAGTTTATATTGTTATAACCCACGAGTGAAGCTAAAGGTACACCTATATAACATAGTTTGTATTGTTATAACCCACGAGAGAAGCTAAAGGTACACCTATATAACATAGTTTATATTGTTATAACCCACCAGAGAAGCTAAAGGTACACCTATATAACATAGTTTATATTGTTATAACCCACGAGAGAAGCTAAAGGTACATCTATATAGCATAGTTTATATTGTTATAACCCACTAGAGAAGCTAAAGGTACACCTATATAACATAGTTTATATTGTTATAACCCACGAGAGAAGCTAAAGGTACATCTATATAACATAATTTATATTGTTATAACCCACGAGAGAAGCTAAAGGTACACCTATATAACATAGTTTATATTGTTATAACCCACGAGTGAAGCTAAAGGTACACCTATATAACATAGTTTATATTGTTATAACCCACGAGAGAAGCTAAAGGTACACCTATATAACATAGTTTATATTGTTATAACCCACGAGAGAAGCTAAAGGTACACCTATATAACATAATTTGTATTGTTATAACCCACGAGTGAAGCTAAAGGTACATCTATATAACATAGTTTATATTGTTATAACCCACGAGGGAAGCTAAAGGTACACCTATATAACATAGTTTATATTGTTATAACCCACGAGTGAAGCTAAAGGTACACCTATATAACATAGTTTATATTGTTATAACCCACGAGAGAAGCTAAAGGTACACCTATATAACATAGTTTATATTGTTATAACCCACGAGAGAAGCTAAAGGTACACCTATATAACATAGTTTATATTGTTATAACCCACGAGTGAAGCTAAAGGTACACCTATATAACATAGTTTATATTGTTATAACCCACGCGAGAAGCTAAATGTACACCTATATAACATAGTTTGTATTGTTATAACCCACGAGTGAAGCTAAAGGTACACCTATATAACATAGTTTATATTGTTATAACCCACGAGTGAAGCTAAAGGTACACCTATATAACATAGTTTGTATTGTTATAACCCACGAGAGAAGCTAAAGGTACACCTATATAACATAGTTTATATTGTTATAACCCACGAGAGAAGCTAAAGGTACACCTATATAACATAGTTTATATTGTTATAACCCACGAGAGAAGCTAAAGGTACATCTATATAACATAGTTTATATTGTTATAACCCACGAGAGAAGCTAAAGGATTGATTTAAGGGTCTTGTGTATGGAGAATCCTACAATTCTTGCACGTTAAAGACAACTCTTCTTTTTGCTGCGGTTTCTAGGAGTCGTTGCCTGTATACCATTACAAGGTAAACATGTCAAACCCTATCTATAATATACTTTATCATATTACATCTAAAATCTTCCACGCGTGGTTCAGTCCAAAGGATATGATTTATTTTTTGCAAACCCTTTCCCGTCACGAAGAAGTATTGCTAAACAACTGCTTACTTGACGCTATCAATCAATCAATCAATCAATCAATCAATCAATCAATCAATCAATCAATCAATCAATCAATCAATCAATCAATCAATCAATCAATCAATCAATCAATCAATCAATCAATCAATCAATCAATCAATCAATCAATCAATCAATCAATCAATCAATCAATCAATCAATCAATCAATCAATCAATCAATCAATCAATCAATCAATCAATCAATCAATCAATCAATCAATCAATCAATCAATCAATCAATCAATCAATCAATCAATCAATCAATCAATCAATCAATCAATCAATCAATCAATCAATCAATCAATCAATCAATCAATCAATCAATCAATCAATCAATCAATCAATCAATCAATCAATCAATCAATCAATCAATCAATCAATCAATCGATATACAGTTATAAGGTAAAAAGTTTTTGTATGCAGTAAATCATCCATCATACTATCAAATAACAACTGTTTGACCTTGTGCCATATTTGGTTTTATGATAACCAACTTATGTGACACACTTCGCTTAAATGTAAATATACTACCATATCGACCAATTTGTTTCAAGGACAATTAACAAATAAATATCATCTAGTATATGATGCGTCTTGTGCTACTAAATTAGATACATGCATTTATATTTTTATTATACAATATGTTTGAACAGATATTGCCATCGATTTGCCCACATCAAAATTTCTTTTATTTTTATTTTGTAACCGATATATACAAATTGATTTTGAACCTATTAGTAAATGCATCATTCGAACGAAATAATCAAATTGATTTTAAACCCAGGGGCGTAGGAGACAGAGTGGTAGCCATATTTAGAAAAGTGTAAAAGAGGAGAGGGGGGATTATAGAAAGATGAAGTTTTAGCATGGAAGCAAAAAATGTTGAGTTTATAACAGTCGAGAGGTATAAGGCATGCTTTGAGCCAAATGACCTGGGTTTTTTTTTTGCTCGTCAGTTTTGAAAGACACCCCCTCCCTACTTCTCGGTTCACACCCTAGAAGCTTACCGCCACAAACACACTTTTCGATCTTCGCCGGGAGCGATATATACCCATTACATACATAGTGTGGTGGTACAAAACTTTGTATCAGGTCGAGCCTGTTGTGTGAACCAGTATCACTACGAGTCGCGATAGCGACGAGTTGTGATGCGGTTACTGGTCGGGGAGTAGTTCTAGCCATTTGTTACGTTTTTTATCCAATATTTTTAAGAAGCAGTCGAGAAACCTTTGTTTCACCCCATTATTATTTTGCATGAACCATAACGATTTACCTACGAAATGAATTTTCATAAAGGAGAGCGTACGCTGATCGGGGATCCATTATTACGATGTTGCGTTTTTTAACAGAAAATGGCCGCAACAGAAGCAATTCTCGCCAACTTTCAGAAAAACTGTTTTGTGTGAAGCTAAACCATCAAAAGGAAAGAAAAACGACATTTTAGAAAATTAAAACCCTTTCTTAAAAAGTTTACCGGTTTTTGTGTTAGTTTGTAGAAAACTCTGATAATTATTCATCGCTGTTTTAAAGGCTGTCATGCCATCCCCACGCCGCTCCCCCATTCCGTAAAATACATCCTTTTCAACAGTGGTTTACCTGATAATTTTCATTTTATTGATGAAAAGTAATAATTCCAGTTTTTGTAGAATTAATTTTGATATTTTGTCCATGTTTTATGCCGAATGTGATAATATAGGATCCATGTATAAATTAGCGGTCAAGGTAATTGATGACGTAAACAGTGCATGCGCAGGTGGCCATTTGCATTCATATGGAATCTATTTTTATTCTGCAACCGTGAGTATTTTGGATTGTAGGGATGAATAATAAGGCAAAGTGTGACACTTTTTAGAAAGATCTTAAAGATTTGTAGAGATAAATTTGAAATATGGTGTCACTAGATTCTCCGACGATCATTCCATGCGTTTTTCTATTTTAAGAGTACCAACACACGTGACCCCCTGTTGATGTCATGACAGAATGTGGGGTGCAGTAGGGTTTTTACCCGATTTTAACGATATTTCACAATGAAATTCGATAAAAATTAATACGAAGGATTGGTACGGCGTCCTTTAATGATGGTGAAAAAATCAGACGAAAATTCGCGAGCGCTCGCGCTAAATGAGACAGTTGGCGAGAATTGCTTCTTGGCGAGAACTACTCCCCGACCAGTAGTTCACGCAATAGGCAATACCTGATAATGTCTTGTACCACCACACTATGTATGTAATAAGTTTATCTAACATTTCAATGAAAACGAATTTTAAACAAATAACAAGGGTTGAATTAAAATTTGTACAATACCCTCAGGGAGACTACATTGTGTGCCTGACGTCACGTCATTTTCCCGTTCTTTCACCAATGTTACTGTGTGTTTTGTCTCGCATTCCAATGATATGACGTCATGTCAAAGCTCGGCAGAGAACGTCTCGTTCAATGTCGCGCCACAGTGTGGTAATACAACATCTTGTATCAGACAGACTACTTTCTTTAATTTCAAAGGAAAACGTACATAATGTTAGATAAATATTCTTATTGTATGTATTGCCTGTAAGTGTAATGTATATCAATGGGATAATGTCATGACTCCGACACTCAATACTCCGACAGTCATTACTCCGACACTTGTTACTCCGACAATCATTACTCCGACTCTTAATACTTCGACAGTGACCGATAGTCTTTGCAATTCTGGCGCTTTTAGCAATCCAAATACAGTACGGGACTGCCCATTTAACTTGAAAGGGGCATTGTTTTTATCCCAGCGTCGGACGTTTTTTTCGTATGCAGCGCTATTGTTTTTAAAGCTTTTCAGCTCGGCCCAACAAAATATTTTTTACAAAAGAAAATATTATTTCATGTAAATCTAATAAAAATGCTTTCTCTGATTAGTTTGTTTCTTCGATTCCCGTCATATTTTACTCAAAATTCAGGATAGCAAAAATACATGGCCTACCTTTTTCAAGTTCAAGTTATCAAGTCGTCTCATAGTTGAGCGACACCTAGCTACCTACCATTGCATCAGATGCGTACGGAATTGGGTTTGTTGAAGAGACCCGTACTACCCGCGACCAATACTGCGGGTGCATTGCAACAGTTTCAGACAGAAATTGCTTCACTCGCATTCGGTCGAACTCATTGGGCTCGTAATTTTGTGTTTTTTTCCCCTTTAGATTGTTGTCTGTGCTCCCCGGGTTTGTATATTAAAGGCCAAGATTGGATTTGGTTTTTTGTTGTTGTTGTTATTTTCCTTCACTTCTTTATTAACTCCGCACAGGACACTTGTAAACACACATACAATTAACAAATGTGCCAAGTTTGGAAGTATTCTGTTGGGTAGTTCATCTAAATTTTCGACTATATCTTTTATTTTCGTCAATGAAATAAATATTATAATCAATATTATAATCAATTGCACGTCGTGAATATTGAATAAATGATCACTCGTGCCGAAACACATTCAGATTAAACTCGTGCGCGTAGCAAATTCCGCACACTCGTTTAATCTGATGCGTTTTGCGGCACTCGTGATCATATTTTCAATATCCACTCCGTGCAATTATCCTATAGTTGTTTGGAGTTGTGATTAGATAGGATATGATGATACAGTCCGGGATGCATGGTCCGGCGGAGTATTAATGAGTGTCGGAGTAATGATTGTCGGAGAAATAACTGTCGGAGTTATGAGACGACCCCATATCAATATCTTATACCAATCTTTTCCTACTGAACTCCTTTCATATACAAAATGTAATTAATTACCGAATTCCTTTATACCAGTCAAATGATATGCTTTAAATAATTAAAATGCAATTTGTTCATGTTAAGAAAGTGCAAAGTAAAACAGAATGTATACATGTATTTGTATACGATTTGTTATTTTTCAGACTGACGTTACGTGCAAACTTTCATACGCCAAACATGCTTTATTCCTGTCCTCCCTATAACATATAATTTTATTTGCTATGTTAATTGATTAATGAAATGTTAGATAATTTTGCAAGTAATCTCGTTTCGATAGTGAATTCCTTCATCAAATATGTCATCCAGTTCTAAAATAAAATATGTACATTAGATCAAAGTCCAGGAATAGAACACAAACTAACATAATGACAGTGACAATTATTATACTTCACTATCTTTTTTCCTTTATAAAAACATGACAGTAGTTTTGCTATTGCATTCTAATACAAAAAAATACAAATTAATGAAGAGAAAAGACAAGACAATAATAAAAATTAATATAATACAGTTATATCGTGGCGGTACGTTTTATTGATGGAGGAAACCGGAGGACCAGGAGAAAACCACCGACATGTCGCATGTCACTGACAAACTTTATCACATAATGTGGTATCGAGTACACCTCGCCTGAGAGGGATTCGAACTCACAACGTTAGTGGTGATAGGCACTGACTGCATAGGTAGTAATAAATCCAACTACCATACCATCACGGCCACGACGGCCCCCAAACAACAAAAATATAATCCTAAGTAATTTACCTAATAAATTCGTTCTCATATGCTCCTTTGAATTTTGTATACTGATTGTCACTACTTTTCCTACGTTTTTCCTCCTTAACTTCAAGGTCGACATTTGCAAATGGCGGAAGAAAATTTGGCGGTATACTTGATGCCATATTGTTAAAATGCCGAGGCTTTTTCGAATTTCCCTTTAATCCTTTCATTTTTGAAAAGCAAACTTACACGTTTAAATATTTCCTCTTTTTGACGTTCGATATACAACTCACACTTGTGTGTGCACGTTTAACTATTTCTTATTTTTGACGTTCGATATACAATTCACACTAACGCTTCTAAACCATTTTAACGCTTTTTAGAACAAATATTATTGTTTTTTAACACATCACTAACCAACTTTATCACAAGCTTCATGTCCCGTTGCACAAACAAATCCAGACTAAAAAAAATCAACACTATGAAACATTAGCACTCTTTATGTATAGATAGAAACTTCATTTAAAATAGAAGACGTATATCCATTGATTTATCTCACATAATTTCCCAATAATTTCATCACTTTTTAATACAGCTACTTCAATAGACAAATCCCTGCTGATTTTAACAAGTGTCTACAACAAAACTATTTTAGAACCTTGTTATATATATTCAGTATCGTGACAAATTAGCCCGTAGACAAGGTAGAACATGTGCTTTTATAATATATACATACAAAATCTACCTCCCTGGGTTTAATAACAATAGCAAATCTATAAACATACCAACGGGCGGACAAGGTCAATATTCAGAGATTTCAACCAAGCTTGATGACACACTAAATATAGATACTAACTTAAGTATGATACGACTCAGTTACCCCCCAAAGAGATATTTAATTCGTATTGTCAATGGCCGTATTGTGTATTTTAAGAATTAAATTAACATTTAAAATATTTAAAATAACCAAAAGCATATCACCTATCTTTTTAAAAGATATATAATGACACACTACACCTTTATTATTAATCTATACCTGTTAAATATATATCAGTGTGTCTGTTGTGAATGAATTTTCAACACCTTGGTAATCAAAGACAATTTTGAATAGAACAAATGGAAGCCGTTAAGAAAAGTTTGAAGATACCAAAGGGGTAATCAAAATCTGTAAATCTAAGATACCAAAGGGGTAATCAGAATCTGTAAATCGAAGCAGAACAGTCAACGCACTGGCTAAAAGAAAAATGACAAACAACGATCTACAAAACATACACATAAAACTGAAGATCGAGTAACACGAACCCCACTAATAACCGGGGATGAACTCAGGTGCTCCGGAACGGTAAGTATTTCCTGCCCCACTAGTGGCACCCGTCGTTGTAAGCGGGGCTCCTATAAAACAGTCGTATATCATACTTCTTTCTCCTTTTCTCTTTCTATCTCTTAAGGGAAGTTATTGAAAATAAAAGTCTTAAGTTATTCGGCACATTATATATAGAGACAAATCCGTTAGCATTTTTGCTGCAGTTGCCAGATGGGATCCCTGAAATGATAAATTTAGCAGCCCAGCAAAATTACTTGGGGTCTAGCAACTGACTTTGCACATGAAATATTTAATATTTCAGTAGACAACTGTATTACTATGTGAGAAATTTCAGGAACCCAGTCTAAATTTGAGTGGTCTTGAGCTGCTGGGACCCTGTTAAGTTCGACCCCTGCTATGCAAGACTAAATAAACAACCAGTCATTCACCTGCTTTTAAAAAGTCAATTAATTGAAATATTTGCCTATGATAATTGCAAAGAATTCTATGCTAAACTGAGAATTTCAAAGAGTTCTTAATTAAGCTAAGAATTTCAGATATTTATGAAAAGAAAGCTTCAGCAGTGATAGTCGACAATGCAACCAATATTAACAAAATGAAGATGAATCACATCTCATCTCAAACCAGTAAACACAAAAAATAAAAGGTCATGACGCATGATACCCAGGTTCTGGCTTTGAGGACAACAAAGATGTTATGCTAATGTTTTCAGGAAAAGTCAGTCTATTACAAGAAAAGATTTAAGATGCTCAACGGGGAAAATCAGAAAGCTTATATAGAAGGACAGACAACACAATGCAACCGAAAAAGCGAAAAATGACAAACACTGATCTACAAACACTACACAGAACACTAAAGACTGAACAGCACGAACCTTACTAAAATAACAGGATGAACTCTGGTGATCCGGACCTATGTAAAATAACAGCGCTACTAAATACAATTTCATTCATTAAAGCCAAAATTTAGATTGTTCAACTCGCAGCCGCAAGTGATAAAGTTTACCAGTTGCTTGGCCATGGTCGGTGGTTCTCTCCGCGGATACTCCGGCTTCTTCCACCACTAAAACTGGTCGCCATGATAATTATAGTTGAAATATTGCTGAAAGTGGCGTTAACACTATAGATCAAATCAAATTAGATTGTTAATTTAAAACATTGTAAGAGGTATTTTCAGTTTGATAACAAAAGGGGAGATAATTCTAATGTATTTTGTAAGACTGTATTAGGCGGTGTAACAAGCTTTCGTAAAACTAGCATTTAGGAAATCCTATAGTACAGCGTAGATATCTAATTTAGTGCGCACGATGCGTTTCCGGAATAACCTTCATCGGGTAAAAAAACTCAAAGTCGAAATAATTCAAAACTTTTTGGTGGAAGTAAGCCAAAGGCCCTACATAGGATAGCCAAAACCGGCTGAGGCCACCTATGTCCGAAGTAGGAGAACCTTAGTTTTAATAATAATTGCTTTATTCAGGAACTAAAAATTTCAATAAACGATTCTCCGAAGTCATTGAATTACAGAATATATAAAGATAATTTGGTTTTCGAAAACTACTTAAATATTTTAAATGATAAGGATAATTTGACATTAAGTAAATTTAGAACAACAAACCATAAGTTACCAGTCGAAAATGGTAGATGGAAAAACATAGCCAGAGAGAATAGAATATGTCCCTTATGTAATAATGGAGAAATTGGAGATGAATTTCATTATCTATTTAAATGTCAGTATTTCGGCAATCAAAGAAAAATTTAAATAAAGAAAAACATTCGTATAAATCCAAACATAATAAAGAATCCAAACATAATAAAGTTCAAACTATTAATGACATCAACTTCAAAAATAGAACTCCAAAAATTATGTCGTTTTGTCAGGATTATTAATAAAGGTGTGTCGACTCCCGGTTAACCTCTTGTTATGACCTGTCTGTATATATTGTAAATAGTGTACATATTTTCATATCTCTATACCTGTATGTATTATGGTTTGAGAGAAATAAAGAATCTAATCTAATCTAATAACAAATATATAATTTGTTGACCAATACAATACAATACAATACAATAATGAAGGCAGTGTACCCAAATTAGGAGATAGTTTTGAGCAAATAAGGGATATGGATTCAAAACAAACTACAGAATAAACACAAATAAATGTTAACGAATACCGAAAAGGCAATCAAAAAAGGACAATCCAGAAGAACTGGCAACATTGGGTACACAAGACGAAGGATAAACCGAACATCGTTTTTATGCGGAAATCGCAACAGACACCACAACGCGGAACCCCACTAAAAAACCAAAAGTAATCTAAAAACAAACCAAACCAAAGCAAACCATGAAAAGAAAAACTATTTTACTGTTTAAGTTACCATGAACATTCTACAACACCATGTTTATGTCTCCTGTCTTATATATCGAACTGATAAGAACGATAACCGACATTTATAGAGAAATATTGACCACCTGTTTGTAAATATCAATATAATTTCCCCTTATTTATCCTTATCCAACAGGTCATAATTGTACTATCTACCAAATTGTTTTTTTCAGTAAAAACAAGCGATAACAAGAATAATTCCCCCTTATTTGGCCTTAACCGACAAGTCAAATGTACTTATATTTATTTATTTATTTTGAGTCAAAACAAGCGATAACATTAAAAAGTACAATGATAAGTGCATGCCAAAATACTCCAACAAAATTATTGACAGTTTAAAGTTGTTAAAAACAAACTTTACACATTTTTTAAACGATTGAATAAAGCAATAGAGAATTTTTACACGACTTTTTAACAGATATATCTCTTAATAAATAGTAACAACAAGTTATTTACAAGATTAATTTAAGTAGGAATAGAGAACTTTGACTCGACTTTTTCAAACAGATATATCTCTTAATTAAACATTCCAAATGTACCTATTAGAACATTGTCTATATTGATCCAATGCGTACTATACATACGTTATGAATTTTGGAATTCACAACAGGTGTCGTGCATGCAGAAAGATAAACGTCGATATTTCAAAACAAATGGTTCCTTTCGGTGTCAATTTGTGACAGTTCGTATTGATCGATTTTGTGGAGAGGTGAAAACCCCGACAGTTATAATAAGCTGACTGATGAAACCCTCGTACTTGCATAGGTATCTGGTATCACGGGTGCATGAACTCGCCGTCAGAGTTGTTAGGCTTGGGGTGAGAAGTCGAAGACTGGTGCATGAACTCGCCTTCAGAGTTGTTAGGCTTGGGGTAAGAAGTCGAAGACCTTAACTACTCGTCCACCCTTTTATGTTATCTGTTTTACCTGGGATATTCTGTCTGTATAGACTGTTAATTATATATAGCTTTTCCCTTTGGCATTCTACCTTTATCTTATGCCTGACATTTTACCTTTATCTTATGCTTTATATTTTCCCTTTATCTTGTGCTTGACATTTTACTTTTATCCTATGCTTGGCATTTTACCTTAATTTTATGCTTGACATTTTATTCTTAGCCCATGTTTGGTATTCTATCATTATCTTGTGCTTGACATTTTACTTTTATCTTATGCTTGGCATTTTACCTTTGTCTTGTGCTTGACATTTTAACTTTTTTTAATGCTTGATATTTTACCTTTGTCTTATGCTTGACATTTTACCTTTTTTCTAATGCTTGACATTTTACCTTTATCTTATGCTTGACATTTTACCTTTATCTTATGCTTGACATCTGACCTTTATCTTATGCTCGACATTTTACCTTTTTTCTAATGCTTGACATTTGACCTTTATCTTATGCTTGGTATTTTAGCTTTATCTTATGCTTAGCATTTTATCTTTTTTCTAATGCTTGACATTTTACCTTTATCTTATGCTTGGCATTTACCTTTATCTTATGCTTGGCATTTTACCTTTTTTCTATTGCTTGACATTTTACCTTTATCTTATGGTTGACATTTTACCTTTATCCTATGCTTGACATTTTACCATTATCTTATGTTTGACAATATACCTTTATCCTATGTTTGACATTTTACCTTTATCTTATGCTTGGCATTTTACCTTTGCCTTGTGCTTGACATTTTACCATCATCTTATGCTTGATATTTTACCTTTATCTTATTCTTGGCATTTTACCTTTTACCTTTTTTCTAATGCTTGACATTTTACCTTTATCTTATGCTTGGTATTTTACCTTTATCCTATGTTTGACATTTTACCTTTCTCTTGTGCTTGACATTTTACTTTTATCCTATACTTGGCATTTTACCTTTATCTTATGCTTGGCATTTTAGTTTTTTTCTATTGCTTGTCATTTTATCTTTATCTTGTGCTTTATATTTTCCCTTTATCTTATGCTTGACATTTCACCTTTTGTCTAATGCTTGTCATTTTATCTTTATCTTGTGCTTGACATTTTACTTTTATCTTATGCTTGGCATTTCACCTTAATCTTATGCTTGACATTTTACCTTTAGCCTATGCTTGATATTTTATCATTGTCTCATACTTGACCTTTTACCATTATCTTATGCTTGGCATTTTACCTTTATCTTAAGCTTGGCATTTTACCTTTATCTTATGCTTGGCATTTTACCTTTTTTCTAATGCTTGTCGTTTTACCTTTATCTTATGCATGTCATTTTACCTTTTTTCTAATGCTTGTCATTTTACCTTTATCTTATGCTTGGCATTTTACCTTTTTTCTAATGCTTGTCATTTTATCTTTATCTTGTGCTTTATATTTTCCCTTTATCCTATGCTTGACATTTCATCTTTTTTCTAATGCTTGTCATTTTATCTTTATCTTATACTTGGCATTTTATCTTTAGCCTATGCTTGGTATTTTATCATTGTCTCATGCTTGACATTTTATCTTTATCTTATGCTTGGCATTTTACCTTTATATTATGCTTGACATTTTATCTTTAGCCTATGTTTGGTATTTTATCATTGTGTCATGCTTGGCATTTTACATTTATCTCATCGTTGGCATTTTACCTTTATGGTGATTGCAACAGATACAAGATTGAAATATAAAAAAAGCAACAGTTCGACACGTCTTGTGGAGAGAGTCTTTATTCATCCATAAACCACATAGAAAAAATGAAAATACCAAATGGGGCAATCAGATGCTGTAGTTCAAAGAACAGCCAAAACAAAAAGAAATAAAGACAATCAATGGTCCGTAATACAAAACAATGCACAGAAAACAAAAGATGTGAACTCAGAAACCCCGGAAGGGTAAACAGTTCCTGCTAGATATGTCGCACCCGTCGTGTTTACTCGTGCTAAAAATACGGTTTCGAGTTATATTCGGTGATAAGTCATAAACGAGATGTAGCAACAATCAGATAGATTTGAGAGCTACTGATCTAAATATTCTTGTATTTTTTTGAGACTATTACAAATAAAAAACATCAATAATGGCCATATTCTTTTATGCCATTATTCCTAAAAATAACCTCATTTATAAGTGTAATGTACGAACAAAAACATATTTTGAAAACTCTTCAATTTATTTCTTCGTTTAATTCATTCTTAATGTGATAGTGATCGATATTTGGTACTTAAATATCAATAAAACCTGTTTAAAGACAATGTTTTCTAGATGTTAAGTACCCGTAATGACATTGTTGACACAAGGTAATGTTCAAAATTATAGTAAACACTACATTCTTTAACACCCATTTGTTCATATTTACTGACTTTTTACAACATCCATACATCTAGAATATTAATGACTAATCTATTCACAGAACTGACAAAAATACACAAAGCATTAAATACTCCTTTCGGCCATATGTACTAGCTGTTTTCAACTCTGCCATATATAGGAGTTAGAGTTATGGTGTTTAACGCCACTTTGAACAATATTTCAGCTATATCGTGGCGGTCAGTTTTATTGGTGGAGGAAACCGGAGTACCCGCAGAAAATCACCGATCTACCGCAAGTCATTGACATACTTTATGAAATAATCTGCCATATATGAAATATTATTGGACCCAATCTTCACAAATTGGACAATAATACATAGAGTATTAAATAACCAACCTTATTCACAAAACTGATAAAAGAAATAAAAAAAAATATATTTTCATCATGTTTTCTTACCTGTCTATAGAATTAGGTTAATAATTCTTCCATTCATTTTTCTCCCTTCATTGTTAACAAATTGTATTATTTATTTAGAAGTAATGTTTGGATGTGAGGCCTAGTTACCAACACTTTAAACATTGATAACTGCTAAATATTTACCTTTTGTCATGTTGGACAATATTTGAACTCGTGTTCATATCAAAAGTTAAATTTAAATTAATAACTCTATTATCAATATAAAAATGGCTAATATTTCCTGGGAGCCTTACTTAAACAAACCATAATCAAAAACTTGTCGAATGGAAGCCACAAATGTCGAGTGTAGCAAACATTTGTTATTATACATTAAGAGATCAGCTTATAAGGCTGCCATTGTTTGCTGTATAAACATTTTTAAAATTTAAAGAGACATGTAATGTGTAATGAGGTTACTTTTTCGTCTAAAAAGTTTTCAGAACATCTTGACATTAAATAAACCTACGTGACATTTCTTTGTATATTAGAAGTATAATATGTCATTTTTCTTTTGGCCATTGTGTTGTATGTCCTATGATTTACGGGTTCTGATTACCCCTTTGGTATCTTCAAACTCTTCTTTGACTGACAGTTTAAGATTTATTTCTCACCTGGTCTATGACTTAGTAGGGTTAGTTTTAGGGTTATTGTGTTTAACGCCACCTTCAACAATATTTCAGCTATATTGTGGCCGTCAGTTTTATTGGCGGAGGAAACCGGAGTGCCCAGAGAAAACACCGACCTGTCGCAAGTCACTAACAAACTTTATCATATTATGTTGTATCCGAGTATATCCCGCTTTGCGGGATTCGAACTCACAACTTTAGTGATGATATGCACTGATTACACAGGTAGTTATAAATCCAACTACCATGAGACCACGACCATGGCGGCTCTTCCATTACTTAGTATTGTTCATTGCTAAAGACTAAAGCTATAAAGAAAAAAACGGTATTGGTGACGGTTTCCAGTGCTCGAACCCACAGAATTGCCATCACGTTCCTAGCTGGTTGATATGAGATGCCCTCTCGATGCGGTTTCTCTGGTTGGCGTTGGGCGTCAATCATTCAATTTGAGTTCTACTACAAGGATATATTTGGTATATATATATATATTCCATAGTAAATTATTTGCCATATGTTGCAACAACAATGTAAAAAAACAATGTAAAATACCGAAGATATGGAATAAACACAACAAACAAGAAAGTACCTTTCTTTCAAAATTTCAGATAAATCAAAGCTCTCATGTGAAATACAAAAGTTATGGAATAGACACAATGGGAAAGATAAAATAATATATAAGGTACTTTTCAAAATCTAAATTTCAAATAAATCAAAGCTCTCATGGCACAACGGCTTAAGACATATACCACGTGTTTGTCATTGGTCATTCTCCCCCTTTATCTTTTAAGACGTTTTCTTTAGAATTTTGAGTACCTTTATGATAGCAATAATCAATTTCTACAAAACAAACAAGTCCATAAAACTATATGTCTATCTTAATCAATTTTAGTACACTACAGCGTTATCTCTACAATATATTTATGAAAATCCCTGTTTTATTTAACGATTTTCAATGATTTGTCACGATTATAAAAACACAGGATAATACGCTGATAAAAGTTCAAAGAGATTCGTATATGACAACGTTTGATTTATACATGGATCACGCAAGTATATGAGATATGAAGGTTACACAATCCGGATCAATCTGGTATTAGAGTTATCGTTTTTTGCATCTTTATCAGAGTTATCGTTCCTTTCTCTCACATTAACTCTGGTAGAGATTGATTCCGAAAGCACAAAAGACCACTGAAAAAGTCCGAGTGACACGATTGTCACGAAATGTTTTCCATCTATTGCTATATTATAAGTTAAACATATTATCGTGGTTTTCGCGGAACTGCAGGTGATAACATATTTGACTCGTGATTCATTTATTGCTCAATGTTTTTGGAGGAATGTCCATCAGAGATTTGATCTTACCAAATTAATTATGTTGATTATTGCAGCCTATCCGATAACATGCCACTCGGTTATTACACTGCACATAAAATGCTAAATTGCAAAAAATAGCCATTGCTAAGCTTGCAGTGTTTTCAAAAGATATCACGTTTTATGTTTTTACGACATATTAAAAGCTTCAATTTTTGCTTCATACAAGTAAAATAAAAGATAAAAACAGCAATTATGTCTCGTGATATTAAAATGTCTGATATGAATCCAAATCATTCCCTAACGAGTTACTCTTAAATATTACGTTTCTAAAATTGTCATGGATCGTTAAAATTTGCCTATCAACTGCTTTGTGAAAGTGTACTTTCTTTGTTAAGAAATCATTTAAAAAAGAGATAAATATAAATTGCACTTCATCGATATTATAAATTGATTTTCCATATAAAAAACGTGATAGAGGAGTGTAGTGCTATCTCTTTTCATAAATTGTGGTCTTATGTACATCTAAACACACATCGAGTTAACCGTAACAATTTTATTTAAATATCATATTCTTGACCCCCATAGAAATATGTTGTAGCAAAACACTTCAAAGCAACAACTATAGCTCAACATAATAATGATCTAATACAATAAACGTCAGAGAATACCGAAGGGGCAATCCAAAACGGACAATCCAGAGAAAACTGGCACCATAGGGAACACAAGACGAAGAAAAACAAAACAAAATTACAACATAATACATGTTGAACACCACTATGCGCAGGTACAAATAACGTAAATAAGACATGAGCCCACAATATCACTATAAATGCCAATGAAGAATCTTGCCGTTCCCAGAGGTCTGTAACTTCCGTTTTGTACAAAGTTCGTGTAGTTGACCATTTGTTCTGGTCTGATGATATTTACTTCAATGCATCCGCAAGTGATAAAGTTTACCAGTTGCTTGCCCATGGTTGGTGGTTCTCTCCGGGTATTCCGGCTTCCTCCACCACTAAAACTGGTCGCCATGATATAGCTGAAATATTGTTGAAAGTGGCGTTAAAACACCAAAAATCAAATCAAATCAGATTTGTCCCTTTATTATAAAATCTCTTTAGATTTGGGTATCATGTGTTCGTCCCAATAACGTTTATTACAATTAAAATGTGAATACCATCATGTATTCAGTATTGAACGTATACTATATTTACTTTTACTGACTTTCTCACTTTATATACTTTCAGCATTTCGGTTTATCGGCAAATTTGTGGTTTGAAACTGAAACTGCCGAATAAAAAGGTAAATATATACCTAATATAATACGCACGACATTTTTCTGAAATAACCTTCATCAGGTACGTTTATAGTCGAAATATTGAGAAGCCAAACAACTTAACCGTCTTTGGAAGCAAGTAAACCGAATGGCCCAAGCAGGATAACCAATATCGTGGCTAAGGTTACCTATACCGTTATTTTCAGTTATGTCATGACTACAAGACTTATTGGAGAATGAAAGACCGGACAGTTATAATGAAATGATTGACGGAAACCGAACATAAGACAACTGGACATGATCCCACGTTAGTGGTTGTTAGGCTAGTGGTCAGAAATCAATGGTGACCTTAACTATTCAATCACCCGTGTTTACTAATGTATTAGGAATTACTTAAAGGGGCATTATCTGCCAAAATTGTAATTTTTTGTTACCCATAAAAACTATCAGATATGATTGATGCCTTAATAAAGCGTGTTTCTGTAACTTATAAATGTTATGAAATGTACGCGCATCGGGGAAAAAAGGTGCAACTGCTCGTGTTTTGAGATCGATCAAGAAATGGACGCCATCTTATTAATTATCGGCATTGTTTACGGAGTTTGCCGAATCGTCATTAAATCAATACAACAATGCACTTATTTCTTATTTTCTGTGAATCTGTTTTTAGTCGGCGTTAATTACGGACAAAGAACCATGCAAGTTGGCAGTTAATAAGCTACAAAATACAAATTATTCGTTTGTACCTGTCACTAGAAAGGTCAGTTGCATACGGAGAAAGCGAGGTCAAATTATTTGCTTGCAAAGAAATAATAAATCGATGGTCATTTTCGTTCTCAAAAGGCGAAAAGTGGTACGATAAGCTGTTTAATGTGAACTATTTACCTTTATTTCATCATTTTAAAGCTATTTACCAATTTCCAAAACATAATTTTTTTGGTCAAAATCGTAGCCAATTATATACGAGGAGGGAGTCTTCCTCTCCCGGACATGCAAAAACATTGAAGGGTCCTCCATATTTCCTTATAAAATATTCCGTTTTCTCAAAAAGGTGAATATCCTCGTGGTCATTTCCTTAAAGGGGGACAATTCCAGATTCTTTCAAAATAGTGCTGTCAATATTTTACTGGCATCATCAAGTGATCATAGTCATATTGAATTAGTAAATAAAAATATATGGCGTGTAATTCTATTTTTTCTAATATTAACTGCAATCCATCTGTTTTGAAAAACAAATTAAATTGAGTTTACACTTAACCGATACTGTTTTAGTAACTTACGGTTCATTTTGTGATGGTGCCGTTTCGGTCTCCATTTCCTCATTTTGGGGAATTCCCCCCAATGCTATTACTATTGGAACTTTTTGTTCTGGCGTCGATATTGTTATGTCCGGAATCAAACCATCCACATCATATCTGTCTGCTTCATCCATATTTAATATTGAATTATTGCAACATGAGATGTTTCCAATATCATTATATAGATATCATCTGGAGAGCGTTGATTGATACTATCTCCACATTCGATTTATTTTTTAATTGAATTTTAATAAGGATATATCGAAATAAGTTAAATTGACCAAAAATAATCCGATTTATTACTCAAAATGTTATTATAAGTTTTTATCGTAAATAATAACAAGCTATTACGATCACAATTCATTAAATTAACTTTCTTTCACGTTAAAAGTCTGTTAAACTATATAATGTAAGAAAAAATACGATCACAGTTACGAGAAAAACAATCTTAAAACGTCAAGCCAATGAAATTGTTCCATTTAGATCCATTAAAAACATATTCTATTATGTTAAATTTTCTTTAAATTAATTTATACATGTACATTTAAATGATTTTCCGGTAACCTCGGCTATCTATAAGTGTGATGTACTAGGTCCAGTTTACGTTGTAAATACCTCCTTTTAAACAATAAATACCTCCTCTCAAACAATAAATACCTCGTCTTAACCAATAACGTTCCACTCTAAGGTAATTATACTCCAGTAGTAAAATATAAACATTTATCCGTGTAAATCCCACTGATAAACGCTTTTCATGTCACTTAGCGAAGTACCCTTCAAATTTTACTGTAAATAATGATAAGATTTTATTGCTAGAGTCATTACCACAAAGCCACGCCTTATTTTAAGAAAAGGAACGTTCCTTAAATGTACATTAACGGGTAGCTGGGAAAATAATGTTTAAAATTAAACTTTTATTACTTTGCTACTTAAGAAACATATTGTTTTCTTTAAAATTGATATAAATTTTCGATAAATTTAACTTATGAAGGTATCGTGTGGTTTGTATTTCATTTTGAATTAAATTTTCATCTCAATAATGTGAAGATAATATCGTATAAGCTATCAATCACACATGACTTCAGAGGATAAAAATACGTACCAAGTACGTAAATGACTTGCATTTTAGTTAGTAGTAAACAAACGTCTAAATCCCATGTCATAAACAAAATAATTTCTAGGGGGTTAGGTTAAGGGTTATGGTGTTTAACGGCAAGTCATTGATAAACTTTATCACATAATGTTGTATCGAGTACACATCGCCATGAACGGGATTCGAACTCACAACGTTTCTGGTGATAGGCACTGATTGCACAAGTAGTTGTAAAGATGTAAATTGAAAAGTCTTTATAGCGTTATCGCTGAATACTTCACAAATCACAATTTATACACTCATTTAATATTACAAGGACGGTATCATTTACAATATCACGTTATGTCACGAACATTTTGAGGATACCAAAAGGGGGGTAATTAGAAGCCGCAAAAGAGAGACCAAACTATGGCCATAAGAGAGACCAAACTATGGCCAAAAGAGAGACCAAACTATGGCCAAAAGAGAGACCAAACTATGGCCAAAAGAGAGACCAAACTATGGCCAAAAGAGAGACCAAACCATGGCCAAAAGAGAGACCAAACTATGACCAAAAGAGAGACCAAACTATGGCCAAAAGAGAGACCAAACCATGGCCAAAAGAAAAAGAACAAACACTCAGCTACTAAACACTACACGGAAAACTAAAGATTAGCAACACAAACCCCACAAACAACTGGGGTGAACTCAGATGCACCGGAAGGGTAAGAAGTTCGTGCTCCACTAGAGGTACCTGTCGTGTTATTCTTGTTACAAACCTCGGTGAATAAGTCATGAATGGAGAAAGGACTGAATTGTGATTGCGATAAACGGGTCATATCCGTGGTCAGACATTTGTAACACAGATATTCTGTTACGGTTAACCAAGTTAAACTTTCGAAGTAGTGATAGGTCATATTCGTGGTCAGACATTTGTAACACAGATATTCTGTTACGGTTAACCAAGTTAAACTTTCGAAGTAGTGATAGGTCATATTCGTGGTCAGACATTTGTAACACAGATATTCTGTTACGGTTAACCAAGTTAAACTTTCGAAGTAGTGATAGGTCATATTCGTGGTCAGACATTTGTAACACAGATATTCCGTTACGGTTAACCAAGTTAAACTTTCGAAGTAGTGATAGGTCATATTCGTGGTCAGACATTTGTAACACAGATATTCTGTTACGGTTAACCAAGTTAAACTTTCGAAGTAGTGATGCAGTTTACACAACTGACTCAATATAATACAAACAATTCTGCTAACACAATATGTATACAATGTGCATATATCACGCTTATTCATGCGAATAAAAGAACAAGTCGGTGAAAATAAGGACACAGTTCGTACCATATGAATACCGATTGCCAGTTTAAAGACACGTCCACCATACAAAGCAAATATGTTATCAATCAAAAACCCATGCAAAGCAAATATATTATCATTCAAAAACCAAAGTAGGATGTATGCAGAGACTTCTCAAGAAAAACGACAAGAAGCTAGCCAGGTCCTTTAATGTCACGTTCCAGTATAAATATGATGTCCTTTCACTTCATAATGCAACTTATTGTGACTTTGTTGATCGCATCTATCACAAAAAACTGGAAACAATATAACACAGATAGGGCTATGTCCGCTTCATATCATGACATACATCTAGAAATTAATAGTGCAGACGGTCGTTTAGAAACGAAACCTTAAGAAAAGAGAGATGATTTTAATGTTCCTATTGTGAACTTTTCATTTATATATTGCATAATTATAGCAACAACTGCATTTGGAGCATATTCCAGATACACTATATTCCAGAGTTTGTGTTTCATGTCATGATTTCATGTATAGACGGTTGCTGTTTAGTGTACTTAGTGGTAATGTTCAATTTATCAAGTTTAAGCTCGCCATGATGAATTGTCAGCCGTTATGGAAAGTCTGTGTCATAGATTATTACGGATATGTTCCGTTTGTCGAAGACAAATGCCGTTCTTTCTCTCCTCCTCATTCATGATAAGCACATGATTTTCAACATGAGCAACACGATGGGTGCCAATTATGAAACAAGAACTGTTAATCTTTCCTTTTGTACAATCTTTCGTTTTTATATTGTATTATTTTTGTAATGGCATTGTTTGTCTGTTAATCTGTTGTTCTCCTTGCCATTGTATTTATGTATGTCCTTCGTCGATTTACAGCTTCTGGTTATCTTTGTGGTATCTTCAAAATTTTGTTAGAAATGATATGCTATATGATATATCATTCCACGAAATCCCGAAAGCAGAGTACCTAGATACAAATGAAAAAACAACAGTAAAAAAAAACTCTGACAACAGGAACTCTGATAACAGGAACTCTGACAACAGGAACTCTGATAACAGGAACTCTGACAACAGGAACTCTCACACGAATCTCGAAATCAAGTGCACTCAGCAATAGGTGACTTTAGCTGAGTTTGGCTATGATATTTAGACTGTTTAAATTTCTTACTCCAAAAGACTTTTCTTTTATTTTGGCTTTCTAATCTGTTGACCTTGAGCGTACCTGATGAAGGTTATTAAAACACGTCGTGCACACTAAATTAGATATCTACGTTTCTTTAAGTAATTTTACTGCAAACAGGTATCGTGTTGCTAAAATTAATGCTTTGATGCTATGGTTTTGTTGAACTCAATAATTCATTTTTATTGCTCGTTCGAGCGATTGGAGTGAGTGGGAATTAATCGGATTACTTTTGTATGTGTAGCATGAATTGATGTTCAACATTATATTGCATAAAGAGTTCCATAGCTTCATTGTGTACGGAAAATTTATTTTGACAAAAATATACTAACATCTTATTTAAACATAGAGTAACGTCCATTTTACATTTCAATTATACAAATAATTTCTCTTTTTAAGAAAAGTTTGAAGATACCAAAGGGGAAATCACAATCCGTAAATCGAAGAAGGACAGACAACACAATGGCCAAAAGAAAAGAAAAACAAAATGGCAATACATGATCTACAAAACATACACATGAAACCAAAGATCGAGTAACACGAACTCCACTAAAATCTGGTGGTGAACTCAGGTACTCCGGAGGGGTAGGCAGTTCCTGCTCCACTGGTGGCACCCGTCGTGTTACTCTAGTTACAAACCCGATAATCATTTCTCTTTTAAAGACACATTTAATTGAATACCAATTTCTTTTTATTGACGTTCTTTTTGTTTTAACATTTATCTAATTGAAGGGTGATAAGCAAAGCATAGAATAAACAAAAAGTTAAATATGATGCTGGAAATCTAAAGAAGTCAACAATGAGACAAATACCAATCAGCAAGATAATTTATTAATTGATTGATTATTGCTTTACGCCCATTTATCAGTATTACAGCTACACGTATATGCAGAACGAGCACAACTTTTACAATAAAAACGCCGTATGGAAATAAAGAAGAGTTAAAGGATTTTTAACAGCCACTGGAAAAACATGCAGACTTTGGACTGGGACTAAAAATTTGGTCTTTTGTAGCGCCCACAATGCGCGTACTCTTTTTCGGAATCTACAAAAGATGTCTGTGATGTGCAGGGAGCGTGAAACTCTTTAAGCATGTTACCCACTATGGTCCAAGGACATGCTTTTAAATTATATGCGGACAGCCCCCTCATCGAAAGGGCAACACTATACGCTACCTGGGGATGCGAATTTGATTACTACTAAGACCCCAATTTTTCTGTCAAACAATGTATCTTTATATTTTGTTTTGAACAAATATTATATTTCTTTAAACTTTACAATAAATGATCCCCGCCCAATGTATCCTCATATTTAATTATTATGCTATAAATAATAAAACACATAATTATGCACACCCCATTAATGTTTTATTATATAGCTTTACTGTCTCGTTGGAGACAGCGTACATTGATTTCTCCAACAAAATAACTGTTGATATTGCAAGAAAAGTAATGTACTTTCTTGTAATAGAATATGTTTTCCAATAAATGAAGCAAAAAATATAAATAAATATACCCGGTAACTAAAAACAAATTTGAGTGTCTAACGATGATAAAGTACTATTGTTTAAATATGCAATTTCATAATTAAACAGACAGACACTGTTTATACATTTTCCCTAGGAAACATTGGAGATTAGATCACAAAAACAAATAAATATTGCTTTCAAGTTTCGTGTCAAATCTAAATTTTAAATCTATTCTCCGGTATCTTTCTAACTTCAAGTTGCAGGTGTAAAAAATGAATTGAAACTTTATGGGGTGAATCACACGCAACGGGCATGTGCAAACATGCTTATTAAACAAGACGCCATTGTTTAAATTAACATGAAAGGTGAAACGGTAATTACTATGTAAACAAAATATACAGGATCACAATTCTTCATAACTTATCTTAAACACCAACGAAATATAAATCAACAAAAAAAAAAGAATATTGAATGACCTTGATATTTAAGACATAATTGGTGATTATAAGAGCTATGTATACAGTTAATATATTCTGAAGGTTTAAAACTAAATTCAGTCTCCCTCAGGTATACGTGACATTAGCCTATTTTAGCTATTCTGTTTAGGTCCTTTGGCTTACTACATGTAGCTCCCAAAGACCCTTGAATTATTTGGCTTTCCAATCTTTTGTATCAGATAAATGTTATTCCAGAAACGCGTCGTGTGCACTAAATTAGATATCTACGTTTTTATTACTATCATTTGGTCGACACCTCTGATGGTCGACTATTAGATTCTGAAGGTATCAACCTCCCAGTAGTCATTGCTTCGGCACTGATATGGCTTATTAGATATACTTATGTTTGATATAATACCTAAATAAGGTAATTTAATAAAACTAAGACCAATAGGTAACGTCTAACAATTTTAACTATCCTGTTTATGCCCTTTGGTTTACTTGCTCCCAAAAACTTCAGATTATTTGGCTTTCAAATTTTGACCTTGAGCGTACCTGATAAAGGTTATTTCAGAAACACGTTGTGCGCACTAAATTAGATATATGAAAAGAAATTTTTAACAGTGATGGTCATCAATTCCACCAATATCAACAAAACGAACAATCACCTCTCATCTTAACTGTACTCACTGAACACAAGAAAGACCACGACATATGACGTTGGAAATCTAGATTCTGGCTTGGGACAGGCACAAAAAATGTGGCGGGGTTAAACATGCAAATAGGATCCCAACACCCCTTCTTTATAACTAGATCTCCAACGGCAATACATATATAAACAAACAATAAAAAATCTGCACATTTTCGCTTCCACTCAAAAAGACCACATATTAACACAAAAATGAATAACAACATAAACATGGAGAGCACAATAGCAAGGTCAATGAATAACAACATAAACATGGACAGTACAATAGCAGGGTCAATGAATGACAACATAAACATGGACAGTACAATAGCAGGGTCAATGAATGACAACATAAACATGGACAGTACAATAGCAGGGTCAATGAATGACAACATAAACATGGACAGTACAATAGCAGGGTCAATGAATGACAACATAAACATGGACAGTACAATAGCAGGGTCAATGAATGACAACATAAACATGGACAGTACAATAGCAGGGTCAATGAATGACAACATAAACGTGGACAGCACAATAGCAGGGTCAATGAATGACAACATAAACATGGACAGTACAATAGCAGGGTCAATGAATGACAACATAAACGTGGACAGCACAATAGCAGGGTCAATGAATGACAACATAAACATGGACAGTACAATAGCAGGGTCAATGAATGACAACATAAACATGGACAGTACAATAGCAGGGTCAATGAATGACAACATAAACATGGACAGTACAATAGCAAGGTCAATGAATGACAACATAAACATGGACAGTACAATAGCAGGGTCAATGAATGACAACATAAACATGGACAGTACAATAGCAGGGTCAATGAATGACAACATAAACATGGACAGTACAATAGCAGGGTCAATGAATGACAACATAAACATGGACAGTACAATAGCAGGGTCAATGAATGACAACATAAACGTGGACAGCACAATAGCAGGGTCAATGAATGACAACATAAACATGGACAGTACAATAGCAGTGTCAATGAATGACAACATAAACGTGGACAGTACAATAGCAGGGTCAATGAATGATTGTAATTAATTGACTACTAGCTAGGAAGGTAGAATCTGGTGTGGTAATGTTGCCATTTTGAGAGTAGGGGGTATCCCAGAGCATGGCGCTTCACTGCAAGATTTTAAACATCACATGATAAATTGACAGAATGTAAAAGAATCGTGTGCGTTTAAGAAAATATATGATGTTGGCAAGGCTAAACTTCAAACAAAATTGACATGTAGACACGAAAAAACAAAATTTAGTATAAAATCTTAAAGAATCAATCAGTATCTCAATAGCAAATTTGGTATCAGGTACGTTAATGAGGAACAGGAGATCTGATCATAAATATTTTAACATTAGTCTATAACCTTTAATATATTGTAAGCTAGATGTCGTCACTGGGTTAAGGAGGAGATTTAGAGTTCGGTCTTGTGTAAGCCTTTCATTTATCCTCGCCATTTTTATTTGACAGCAAAGTACAAAGTATTACGAATGACGACTAATCTCTCAGCGTGTAAACAGATACAAAGAATTAAATATATTGTCAGAGAACTTTTCAACCCTATTAGCTTTGACAGTATCCTCGCCATTTTTATTTTACAGCAAAGTACAAAGTATTATGAATGACGACTATTGCTCCGCATCTGGACAGATAAAAATCAGATATATTGAGGGAAACGTTGTGACAGACCAAAAAATAATTGTTATTGTCAACATTTGCATTAAATATGTTACGAGAGCTTCACACTTGAAAATGTGATAAAATAAGCGGGCTAAGGCCCCACAAATAAAAATTTACTGTTTAATGCCTACTTAATGGCCTAGTGTACTAGTATTCAGATTAAATCTGAACGACAGTAGAACAAGATGTCAATACAAGTTCTACCAAGAGAGGACATCAAACTATGCATACCGGAACTAATTTTCCCCCAGGGATTGGAATCAGCTACCCACCAACAAAACAACTACCAACACGATGGAAAGATTCCGAGTTGCACTCAAAACAGTCTCCACGAAGTAGACCGTACACCCCTTTCTCCCATTATTACGACGTTTTAACCCGCTGAACCAGTGGTGGAAAAATCTGTAATCCTTTAGAGGATTAAAATGTCTCGTGCCTTTCCCCGCATGTTGTCAAATCGGTAATTTTGAAGGATTTTGAAATAAAGTTCGTGTTAAATAATGGGAGAAACAAATTCTCCTTCAGTTGCCCATGTGGGTTACGACATTTCTCCACTCTCGAGAGTTAAATTTAAAAATTTAACTCTCTTGAGTAGAGAAATAGTGTAACCCACGGGCAACTGAAGGAGAATCTATATGTACATAGTTTTATTTGTAAATATTGGATTATTTTAGCTGTAAATACACCAGAAAGCTGCTCTGTTGCCCGGCATGCGCACAGTTTTTGCGCAACCACATACTTGCATTAATGAATCTGGTTCCTACACTGGAATACGAAGAAATACAAAGAGGAAATATAATAACGGTCTGACAGATCATACAGCATACATGTTTACATCTAAAATGCATTGGCAGAAGACCAGAGTCAGTTGGTTTTCCATTCAACCATCTTGCTTCAAAATACAAAAGCAATATATGTACCACTTTTGTCAATCTCTCATTATACTCTATATAATTTACTTCTATTAGTATTCACGTTTCTCTAGTTTTCCTGCAGATCAGTAATTTCTACTTACTTACAGATACAATGACTGTATGCCTTTCTGGCTTCATATAAACCGTTTTATTTATGCTACGCTAGTCATTTTGACCTATGATTACACATCGTGCATGGTAAATAGTTATGTTTGCATAACATTCTCACGCCTCTTTAAGTAAATCGTATATATCGAGCTATGTAAATCATTTCTAAACCTTTTAGACGAATGACTTCCATTGAAATGTGTAGAATTATATATAAATGCCTTCAGGATGCTTTTTCAAATAGTTTCGACTTTTTCAATTAATTTACCTTTTTTAATCTAAAGGTAAAATCTTTGTACACACCTTTGTCAATAAAGGTGTTCACACTGTGTTGATTACAATAGGTAAGTATTAATTCTTTTAATGCGTGAATCCTTAGAATGTTATCGACACAAGCAACTGATAACCAGTCTCGGTACTAAGTAGTGGAAAACAGTCTGGTTATCAAGTGTACTTAGTAAATACACAAACAACCTGGTTAGCAGGTGACTAACAGCCTGGTTTGCAGCTGTCATTCAGCCTAGATAGCGACTAATATATTATCAAACAACTGATGAAACAGCCTTGCTACTAAGTATATAAACAACCTGGTTAGCACGTGATGCACCGTCTGATTAGCTTGTGATAAGCATCCTGGTTAGCAGCTGCCAACAACTTGGTAAACAACTGATAAGGAGTCTGGTTATCAAGTGCATACCAACTTGGTTAGCATGTGATAAACATTCTGGCTAGCAACTAGTTAACAGTCTGATTAGAAAGTGATAAACAGCCTATTAGCATGTGATTAACAAACTGACTAGCACGTTAGCAAGTGATAACTAGACTGATTAGCAAGACCATGTACCTAATTGCAATATAATTTGTCGAATAATAGATAAAACTTTGACAAGAACACAACTTTTACAAACGAAACGGTAGGGTGTAAATTTTGTAGTTGGCTTTATTATATAACACACTTGGTCATTCATACATTTATAAGATAGCAGAATTATGCCACTATGACATACTTCTTAAACAAATGGTTTACACTGCTATAGTATATTTATCGAAAAGAGTGAAATCATTTTGTTCCTTTCTCTAAAACAATGACGGACTGACATTTTGTTTTCAAATCAAAAATAAAATGTCCTACTTTCTACATATACAAGCTTGTTTGTTTGATGATGTTTAACGCCACTTTCAACAATATTTCAGTTATATCGTGGCGTTCAGTTTTATTGGTGGAGGAAACCGGAGGACCCGGAGAAAACACAGACCTGTCGTAAGTCACTGACAAACTTTATCACATAATAATGTACACCTCGCCCTGATCGGGATTCGAACTCACAACATCAGTGGTGATAGGCACTGATTGCATAGGTAGTTGTAAATCCAACTACCATACAACCACGGCCATGATGACCCATCTACAAATATATATTATAAAGCTTAAGATATCATTCTGTTTGTAACATATATATAGGTATTGATTTATTGATAATGTGTTGTGTAAAGTATAAACTGACATGCTTTCAGATTATCTACTCTCATAAATGATATTTGTTTTTTACGCTAAGATAGTACTGTGTGACTAAGCAATTTTTCAATACTTCACTCGAGATTATACTTCATGACTAGTATTATTAATTGATTCCCTATGATTGTTCAGTCTTATTACACTTTTTAACAAAGTCCTCAGATAGCACGTTTTATTCCTCCATAGTGTACTTTATGGTGCCTTTTTTCGGAAATTTTTTCGGAAACCAATAGCGCTTCGTAAGTACATTTTGAATTCCCCATCCCTATTATTGTACTCCATGACTACAATGCTTTACTAATTGGTCCGAACATATAAAATGTGTTTTTGTTTGTTAACGAATGTTTGCAATACATAAGTACACTACACGAGACAAATTCCCAATCACAGTTGGAGTGTATTCTAAAAACAACACGACAAACGTTATGGCAAACTGTGATCTATGATTATATATGGTACCATATGTGTACCTATTTAAATATAATGCAGCTTTAAGAATTCAAGAAAGATTTGAAGATACCAAAGTGGTAATCAGAAGCCGTAAGTCGAAGAAGGACAGATAATACAATGGTCAAAAAGAAAAAGGACAGAAGGACAGACAATACAATGGCCAAAAAGAAAAAGGATAAAAGGACAATTGATGGTCCACAAAACACTACACAGAAAACAAAAGATAGAGTAACACATTATATAGAATATACACAGTAGCATTGTACCAACTGAGTATAAAAACTGCTAATGAACCCAACAAATATGGAAAAAGGAAATATATTCCATTCTACATATCAGATACGATTACATTTTGGTCTAGAGTCTTGTAACCAAGCAAACAAACTTTCTAAATTCTAGAGTAAACCATTCATTTTTCACTTGTCTCATCTGATACCGTTCATAACATTAAAATCAAGTTTGAAATGATGGTGATTTGTGTCTAGTTCAGCTAACTGCTTATCCTTTAGATGGAACATTCAATAACACATAGAGTGCGAGTCATTAAGCAAGGGAACGCACACATAGATTCAATGACAAGGACGAATAGCTTACCCAAGCGAGAAGACGAGCATGGGTGCCAAGCCATCAGATGCAGACAGAATTGACAAATCAAACAAACAGAGTTACCTACCAGACGATGGACATGGATTGCTTAAGTCAGAAGTCGACTACGGAGTTTCATAGTCAGAAGACGAACATGTAATCGTATCTGTTGTCCTTGTTAAATAGATAAAAGAGGTCTCCTTTCATTTAATTTAAAAAATGTTGTCCTTGTTAAATAGATAAAAGAGGTCTCCTTTCATTTAATTTAAAAAATGTTGTCCTTGTTAAATAGATAAAAGAGGTCTCCTTTCATTTAATCTAAAAAAATGTTGTCCTTGTTAAATAGATAAAAGAGGTCTCCTTTCATTTAATTTAAAAAATGTTTTCCTTGTTAAATAGATAAAAGAGGTCTCCTTTCATTTAACTTCAAAAATGTTGTCTTTGTTAAATAGACAAAAGAGGTCTTATTTCATTTAATTGAGAAAAAATGTTGTCCTTGTTTAATCGGGTTTATCGTGATTAAGGTGTGAAACCTACAATTAATTTCTTTAAGGTTGTCTACTAATGTTTTTTCGAACCTACCTGGCCATTTTATCTTAAGTTTAACCTTTCGAAGACCATACATTTTCTGAAACGTCCATGATTCCTCTACGTTCTGTCAAAATACCTACTCTAAAAATAGCTCTGTCATCCCCCCCCCCCCCTGCCCCCAGAAATTCCCTATTTATAGGTCATGCATCAAATCCTCCATATCCATATTAAAATACAACTAAATCAATCAAACTTGGGCTCAAAATAATCCTTATACATTTAACTTCAATTATCAATTTAATTATTCCATTCCATTCAGTATTTGTCACAATACAACAAAGTGAAAGGAACTTTTTTCTTTAAAAGGGACTACTTTTGTAATATGTTCTTAGCTCTGATTGGTTGAATTACTGGTTTCACACCTTAAGCGATAAACCAATTTAATAAAAGAGATTTTCGGAATTTTACTCGGAGTCTGATCCGTCCCTATAAACGTTTTGTTCGTCACTTCCGTTTACCCACGTTGTCCAGAAAGTTTGGCAAACAGCTTCAAAAAAATGTCAATCCCACCCCCTCCCCAAAACCTACCAGCTTTTGTCTGCTGTTGTTTTTATTATTTTTCAGGCGTATCGGAGTCATTCGCTTGTTGTAACGTGAAGTGATCAGTCATCTAAGTACTGAACTAACATTCAACTGCTTGTCCTACCCAGGTGCGATGAACTAGTCTTTGAGCCTATCAGCTCTTCACAATCTGGAATAACAGTGAACCATCATGAACATTATTCCGCATCACAGATTTTCGTTCCATCATGGATGTACAATAGACTGTAATGTACCGACTTCAGGCTTGAATTAGAACTATTTGTTGAAACATCGCTTCTTAGATTATTTTTAATGTTTTTGAAATATACTTGGGTATAAAACCGGAAGAACTTTAATACTTAGTAATCAATAACTTTTCTGATCATACTAACGATTTTTCATATTCATATATTTTTTTTTCTATATATATTCTTACATTTCAATTCAGTCTAATGTTTTTCAATGGTCAAAGTATGTTTTTATTATTACATGTATTCGAAATAAATTTTCTTATGTCACAGCTGCTGGATTTACGGAATCTTGCAAGATTTGGGGGTCACGATTCTTTCCGTTATTCTACGTCGGATCATATTAGGTAAAAACTGTACAGCGTTACCGCTGGAAGTTGGGCGAGGCCATCTCATGTCGACCACGGGGAGTCGGTTCTGAACTGTTACCAGTTTGAACTTCCCAGGATAATGGTTTTGAATCTTAAAATTTGCTTAAATATTGGTTTCTTCACTCCCTTGAAATTTTGGCAACCAAGGGGTGATGCGAATATGAGACGACGTATTTGGAAAACGCTTCCCATTTTTCTCTCTTATTTAACCAAGTGGAATTTTAAGCTTCAACTGTCACCAGTTGAGCGCAGATTTGTCCATATTACATTTTTCGGCATTCTGTTAACTCTTGAAAGATCACGTCATTTTAGTGCACTGTGGCCGTTTATTCCAACCTGTTGACTTGTTACATTTCATTATAAATATTCTTTGATTAATAGATAAAAGAGGTCTCCTTTCATTTAATTAAAAAATGTTGTCCTTGTTAAATAGATAAAAGAGGTCTCCTTTCATTTAATTAAAAAATGTTGTCCTTGCTAAATAGATGAAAGAGGTCTCCTTTCATTTAATTGAGAAAAAATGTTGTCCTTGCTAAATAGATAACAGAGGTCTCCTTTCATTTAATTAAGAAAAAAAATCATATTTAATTAGTCTTTTAATGATGATGGTATTAGTCTTAGATAGGTATCTTACTCTTACTGGTTTTCAAACTTATTTGAAAAGATGATGGATTAATGCATTGAATGACTTAGTACCAGACAAATGATGAGTAATGATCAAAGTAAATAAACGTTAGAGAAGAGGGCAATCAAAAATTGACAATCTAGAGACACTGGAAACATTTGGCACACAAGACACAGGGCGAAGAAAAAACACAAGCAAATACAACACAGAAAACTAAAAAGATGAGCAACATGGACCCCACCTAAGGGACCGACCATTTAACTTGAAAAGGGGGTGGGGGGTTATGGATTTTTGTTTCATTCAGAATTTTTTTTTCGGACAACACAAGTTAGAATATTTTTTTTTTTATAAATTTTCCAGAATATAACATTAGGTTATATGACAAAAACTCTGAATCAAATTATTTTTTTTTTCCTCCACCAAAATCAGAATATTTTTTTCAGCAACATTGGGAATCAAAATATTTTTTTAGAAGAAAACCATAACACCCCCCCCCCCCCATCCTTCAAGTTAAATGGTCGTTCCCTTATAATTGGAGTAAACACAGCTGCTCGCAATCGGTGAGCAGTTCCAGTTTATTATAAGACACCCGCTGTGTTACTCATATAGACAAGTCAGGTAAATGTCTTGAAGGTGATGGAAGACATCTAAGAAAATTGGAATATATCTATAGCCATTTTTTTTTACATCATAATTTAGTTTATTCAAAAAATGTCCTGTTTACAATAACCTTAATGGCCCAGGGTTGCACATTAAGGGTCTCTGTTTTACATCAATCTCACTTGCCCAGGGGTAGCAAGTGAAAATAAAAATAAAAGTCCACTTAATCATCATTTATAATTCATCTGTTTTTACATTTCATCATAATATACACAATTAGACGATACAATTATTACCATGCATTAGCTTTATGTTGATAAATAATATATAATTATATGTTATTTTGAATAAGTTCTAATATCTTTTTAACGATTTCATTAATATGGGAAGTTTGTAAAGTGGATTGTAAATTATTATAATTATTATTTTTTTTTTAAAGTGTTGAAAATTATATGATCTCCAAAGAGCCATTTGAGAAATGGGTATTCCGTAACAGTCAGCCAGATCGTGGTGACTAGTATCATAATAATCCCCTGACATGTGTGAAGATGGAGAACTAATACATTGTATGATTTAATGTAATTATTAATCAAACTAAAGTTCTCCTCCCACAGACAAATGTTACCTTTGCCGATTTTGTCTATACTGTTTATGCCCTTTGGTTTTATTGCTCCCAAAACTTAGAATTATTTGTCTTTCCAACTTTTCTATTTTGAGTTTACCTGATGAAGGTTATACCAGAAACGTGTCGTGTGCACTACATTTTATATCTACGTTTTTACTAAAAACAGACAAACTAAGGGCATTGGTCAAGGTCAACCGAATCCCGTACACATATCACTCTTTAGAGTACAGGAGGAGCGTTGAAGATCTACTGGACCTTATGTATAAGATTTATGCTTAATATTATACATGTTTACTTGTATTCTAAGGATATAAGTTTGGAACATTGGAACACTTTGTGAGAGGTAAAGGGGTGTCAAGGTCAGATAATATTAAAGTTGGTTAGGGTAAAGGTGTTTAACGCCACATTCAACAATATTTCAGTTATATCTCGGTGGTCAGTTTTATTGTAGTTTTAAAATATTACTTTTTTTCTAGTTTCTGCATAATTTGAAGAAAACAATTTTTTTTCTTAAGTTTCCAGATTAATTCGGTCAGTATGAATAGTTGAATCAAGTACATTACCGGTACTACGATTGTGTAAGTATAAAGAACTAAAATTCTTTAAAGGCATATTGTTTTCACACATATATTTCCATAATAATCATTTTAGAACAATACTTTTAATCTGTTTATGAAGAATTAGAATAGTATCAGAATTTTGAATAGGTAAATATTGAACTTAAACTGTGAACGGTTTGTGGTAAAGACATTTAAAACAGAAATAGAATCCACTATGTAATACCCACACCTACAAAACCTTGCATCGAACGAGTCACGGAGGAAAATATTATAAATAGAATCCACTTTTTCATACCCACACCTACAAAACCTTACATCGAAAGAGTCACGAAGGAAAATCCTATTATGAATAAATATACTCCTACAACACTGTAGATCAGAACTGCATGTGTTCTAGTGTTGTCAAGTTTTACATTTCACGGTTGAATAATTTCTGTTTAATGAATCTGATATCCCACAATGACACTTTCTAAGAAATTAGTTACGACTAAAGAAATTGTAATATGTTAAACAGTTTCTACAAAACAGTAAATACAATTTGTGGTCAACTGCGTACATTACTTTTGGTTTATTGACCAATCCTAAATATCGACCACGTGGGGGAAATAAGCATGTCCACAGAGGGTGTATGCCCGATTTGAAAAATAAACTGATAGTAGCGGTTCAAATCTGACAGAGAGTGGCTAAGACCTCTAGAATACACACAGGGGAATATTGTTGTCGTCCTTGTTGACCTTATAATAAAGAGTCCGTAGAATATTCCCCATGTGGATCGTTGACCTTCCCCCATTGAATATCCAACATCTGTTTCCGTTGAACCTATGATATGTGGAGTATCCACCATGTGGATCGTTGACCTTGTGCCACATTAAATACCCAACATCTGTTTCTGTTGAACACATGATATGTGGAGTATCCACCATGTGGATCGTTGACCTTGTGCCACATTGAATACCCAACATCTGTTTCCGTAGAACGTATGCTATGTGGAGCATCCACCATGTGGATCGTTGACCTTGTGGCACATTGAATATCCAACATTAACTTCCGTTGAACTTATGCTATGTGGAGCACCTAACATGTGGATCGTTGACCTTGTGCCACACTGAATACCCAACATGAACTTCCGTTGAACTTATGCTATGTGGAGTATCCACCATGTGGATCGTTGACCTTGTGCCACATTGAATACCCAACATGAGCTTCCATTGAACTTATGCTAGTTAGAGCACCTAACATGTGTTTTCCGTTGAACTCGCGTAGCGAGGAGTACCTAACAGGTGTTTGCGTGGACTAATATCACATAAAGTACCAACCAATGGGAAAGCAGATGACTATTAAGTAGACAAACGCAGAGTAACTAAGTCAGAAGAAGAATAATAAGTACCTAAGTCAGAATGCGAACATACGGTATATACTTCCTAACAGATACGCAGATTACCGATGTCTGATAAGTTTTAGTGTGAAAGGAACAACCCAAGACTACATAATAGCGATAAGACAAAACTATTTTTGGCCATAAAACTAGTTTAACCCCGTCACTTATTATTTTAGTGTCTGTACCACGCCAGGAAAGTGAGTGATCATGCATTTGTGTGTTAGAGGTATCGATTTTGCCTCTCTTTACGATTTAATCTATTGGATTTTGGAACTGTTCCGACAGTGTGACATGTTTTGGTTTTTAATTTATCACTGTTACTTAATTTCCCCGGGGTACATATGGATTAATGGATTAGGGATTAGTGTCAAATGAAATGTATGTTTAATTGCAAAATGGTAAGACCTTGTTTGAGAGGTAATATTAAGGTATTGCTTCAACAAAATCACCATATACTATCGCCTGATATCCTACCCTAACCTCTCTAAAAGTATCCGCTCGTTGAATGACGATCTTAATGTATCATTACATGCGTCATGATGGCATTTTAAAAGCAATAAAGATGGCACAAAACGGACGATCTGCAAACAATCGGAAGCAAATTTGGTCATAATTAATTAGTAATGAGCTAGAATTTTGAAGTCTGCATATAAAAAAACCGAATATATTTCGTGAATTGATTTAGATAATGAAAAAATCAATGTTGACAATAACATTTACTTTGAAAACTGATATTTACACGTCATACCGGGTATGTTGTAATAAAACATAAATTATTACAGTCACGAACATCTGATCTATTAAAAGTTTGCTTTTTTTAAACTCTAAAAATAACGCAACAAGGGACATATTGATACTAACCCACGCACAGAAATGAAAAAAGGTAATATAATAATTTTGTTTACAGTACAAAGAATAGTTCATTTGTTTCATAAATGGTGATATATAAGACAGCCTCTTTTTGGGGCGTATGTGTAACTAACATCCCATGACCGCAATTTAGGATATTTCAATTCACCCTAAAAATACAAAACGTTGTAAAGTACCATCCAACGGTCATTCTTTGAAGCAATATATGAAAAGTTTGAAGATACCAAAAGGGTAATCAGAAGGGTAAACAAAAACAAAAACACAAACAAAGAACAAACAAAGAACAAACAAAAAACAAAAAAATACAACAAAAAAACAAAATCAAAAACAAACAAAACGGGAGTGAACTCATGTGCTCCGGAAGGGTAAGTAGTTCCTGCCCCACATAAGATGATTTTCTTGTTAAATTCAAAAATTCTCACATCAAATTACGTTTCATAACTTGCAAGGTTTGCTATCTATATAAGCACAAGTTATTGCACGTTTGTACAATATTTAAGATTGCAAAACGTTCTTACTTTTGTCATTTCATTGATTTACTATACATGTTACTAACATGACATTTAAAACAACATGGCGTAGCAAATAGATCACTCTTGACAACAGTAAGCCGTGTTTGTAGATATGGCGCATCTGTCAAAAACTAAATGGTTTGTAAATATTACGTCACATTTATAGTAATGTACAACATGATTGTGAGCTTACCCACGCCAACCTGGTACTTTAAGATTTTCACGATTGTGATAACAATGAAGTAGTATTTTTTGTAATGTTTGAGATAGGCTTAGATAAGTAAATCTTTGTGACTGAACACGTGTTGTACCAAAAGTACATTCCACCTGAAAAGGTATCTTGCAAATTGAGAATTGATTTTTAAAGGTTTATTAAGACCAGACAAAATACCAAAGAGTTTGATAACGTAAAATGTCATTGGTAACGAGTCAGATGATAAAAGGTTTTAGCAACGGACAGTATTTTCTCTTTCTAATAAATCTACCTTGGATCAACATGGAAATAAAGCCGCTTAGAAAAATGAATAATCTCTTCCCTCTTACAAGAAGAGTTGAAGATAATGAGAATCCGTAAACCGAAGAAGGACAGACAACGCAATAGCCAAAAGAAAACAGACAAAAGGACAAACAGCGATCCACACAGTAAACTAAAGATCGACCCCAACAAAACCTGAAGGGTAAGCAGTTCCTGTTCTACTAGTAACGCCCGTCGTGCTACTCTAGTTCCATATTCATGTGCGCCTAATAGGGTAAAATTATGTGCTGAGAAAGAGTCAATATATGCTCCTCTTGATAACATGGAATTCCATCGACAACTACAGAAATACCATGTGTATGAAGAACTAAATATCTCTATCTCTATGACAACTACAGAAATACCATGTGTATCAAGAACTAAATATCTCTATCTCTATGACAACTACAGAAATACCATGTGTATCAAGAACTAAATATCTCTATCTCCACTTCGGACATCATAAAATACACTGACAAGGTGGAAACCGTAAAACCAAATCAATGTGAGGACGGCAGTGTAAAGAAAATGGGTCAATATTGTTTCCAGCTGAGAACCAAAAATATACAAACAACGTGCGAACGACATGTGCTTAGAAGGAACCAGTATCTCCTGGCAACATGAAATCCACAGACGACGCGCGAACGACATGTGCTTAGAAGGGGCCAGTATCTCCTGGCAGCATGAAATCCATAGACAACGCGCCAAAGACATGTGCTTAGAAGGGCCCAGTTTCTCCTGGCAGCATGAAATCCACAGACAACGCACGAACGACACGTGCTTAGAAGGGGCCAGTATCTTCTGGCAACATGAAATTCACAGAAAACGCGCGAACGACATGTGCTTAGAAGGGGACAGTATATTCTGGCATCACGAAATCCACAGACAACTGGCGAACGACACGTGCTTAGAAGGGGCCAGTATCTTCTGGCATCACGAAATCCACAGACAACTGGCGAACGACATGGAGTTAGAAGGAATCAGTATCTCATCCTTCTTTAGACATGATGTCCACAGAAAATGTGCAAATAACAGGTGTTTAGGAGAGGTTGATTCTCAGTTTCTACCAAACTGAAATCCACATTCAACGTGATAACGACCATCGCTTAAATGACGTTAGCACCTTTTCGTTCTAACAACATACAATCTAGACAAATGGTGGCCGACTGGTGTTTTGAAGGAGTTAGTATGTTCTTCTGACAACGGGAAATCTACGGGCAAAATGTGGACGACAGATTTTTAGAGGTTAGTGTCTCCTCCTAGCCAAATGAAATACATGCGCAACGAGACGGCGGAAAGATAAGGAGGGATAAGTATCTCCTAATGTTTCTAACGTGATATTCTAGACAACAAGGAACAGGACAGTCGTGTAGAAAAAAATCAATATCTTCTAAATGTTTCCAACCTGATATTTCATATATCTAAAGACGTCCAGTTTGATAGAGAGAACCAGTATCTTCCAGTGTTTCCAACAGGACATTCCAGACATCAGGAAAAAGGGACAGCTATATAAAAAGGGTCGATTATATCTATCCAATTGACAAAATAAGATTTCACAAAGAGGGAAGGATCTCATGTTTGCATAATAATGACCATTTTACCTTCTTTTGACCAGATGTAATTTCAGACGAGAGGACGTTCGTTTTCGTATTCGTTCGGTTTTGTTTGGTTTATGATGCTTAACGCCACTTTCAACAATATTTCAGCTATATCGTGGCAGTCAGTTTTATTGGTGGAGGAACTGGAGTACCCGAAGAAAACCTCCGATCTGTCGCAAGTCACTGACAAACTTTACCACATAATGTTGTTCACCTCGCCCTGAACGGGGTTCGAACTCACAACATTAGTGGTGATCGGCACTGATTGCACAGGTAGTTGTCAATCCAACTACCATACGATCACGACCACGATGGCCCTTAAGGCCATATTTACTTTCTTTTGGCAAGATGTAATTTCAGACAACGAGAGAGGATGTTTGTTTTTGTATATTCGTTTGAAACTTTCCTTAATTGAAATAAAAGATAAAGATGAAAAACCTGTTATTAGGTGTAATGAAGAAGATAAAATCACAATATGAGTTAAATTGTTGCATGTTCTCAGAACAAATGCTATCCATCGTTGGTATATTAGTCCTACATGTTAATTATTTTAGGTTTGATGAAGTAGCTGCATGCAAGGACACAATTAGAAGCTTCTTTACATGGCATTACAGGTCGATTAGACAAATACAATGTTTTCTGTTGTTATGGATACAAAAATCAACATCTGGGTATAAAAATCTAATAATATAATATAAAAAAAAACAAACAAAAATTAATGAAAAAAACCCACAAATAATTGAAAATACGGAAAACTCGATAGGACATCTCATATCGGCTTATTATTCATAAATAATATATTTATTTTCACCAAACGTTTCAAGTTGATAATTACAAATACATGGTTGGTCCTAACATACATCATTGCTTACACGTCCGTACATAGGATTCAAAAACAATAGCGTTGTATTACACAATTGAACATCATTTGCGTCCAAGTCAAACAGACCGGTGCCTTAAACATAGAAAAAAACAGAGTATTGGAGTTAACCGAGATCGGTTGTGCGTGAGTGTTGCTTGAGGCCAGGTAAACGATTTTCAGCTATATCATGGCGAGCCTTAAAGTACTTATGAATAGAGAAACTAATTAAATCGCCATGTCAACGAATAATGAAAGTGTTGCTTACCATCAAGTGAGCAATTTTTTAGCTATAGTATGATGTTTGTCATTTTGTCCTTTTTCTTTTGACCATTGTGTTGTATATCCTTCTTCGAGTTACAGACTCTGGTATCTTCAAACTCTTCTTATGGCGAACACAAGTTATATTCGATGAGATGGTGATGAGGTCTGCTATGTCCTAAGCCAACGCTCTTAGTTGGATTTGCATAGTGCTACCTCTTTGGGTAGACATGCTGTTCGACTCGGACACAATACCGTATTTTGATTCCGAGCCAACCAGTCTTGGCTGTAATACTTTAGTGCTGTGTGTTTAGAGAAGAAGCAAAATATACCAATTTTATAGTTTCTGGTTTGACCCAACTGGGACTCGAAGCCACGATGTACCACATTCGTTGAATGTACACTAACCATTACACCACCGATGAGGTTGCTTGAGAGAACGAGGTTTTATTGTATAAATATGGCGAATGTTTTAGTCCGTCATCAGAAGTGGAACCGCATCGGTGGTGTAATGGTTGGCGTGCTCTCCTTGAGTGTGGCAGATCAAGGGTTCGAGCCTCGATCTGGTCAAACCAGACTATAAAATTAGTATTTGCTGCTTCTCCTCTAAAGACCAAGAACAAAATCTGACTGGCTCAAAATCAGGAAAATGTGTCCGAGTGTAGCGACATGTCTAACCGTGGACTATTATTTCAGTGAACTAACACTATATAAATCTTGCTAAGCGTGTTGGTCTAGTACAAAGCGGACGCCATTTTAATCTCGTTGAAAGTAAATTGTTCTCATCTTCAATCGACAATCAAATGTCTCATTAGCTCTTGTATTGCGTGCTTCTCTGTCGTATGAGGATCTCAAGGTACATGTATTAATGAATATCAATCGTGTTACACACACCCCATTTAATAATAATGTAATATTCATGTACAGTCAAACCTGTATAAAAAGGACACTCAAGTGGACTTGGAAATGTGTCCTTTATGAGCAGTTGTCCTTTATATACAGGTTAAAATTATATGCACTATCCATTAATAGGGAACAAGAGACTACGGTACCCTTTATAGACAGAGATTTGTTAAATAGACGTGCCCCTTAAGGCAGACTACGGTACTCTTTATAGACAGAAATTTGTTAAATAGAGGTGCCCCTTAAGGCAGACTACGGTACTCTTTATAGACAGAGATTTGTTAAATAGAGGTGCCCCTTAAGGCAGACTACGGTACCCTTTATAGACAGAGATTTGTTAAATAGAGGTGCCCCTTAAGGCAGACTACGGTACCCTTTATAGACAGAGATTTGCTAAATAGAGGTGCCCCTTAAGGCAGACTACGGTACTCTTTATAGACAGAGATTTGCTAAATAGAGGTGCCCCTTAAGGCAGACTACGGTACCCTTTATAGATAGAGATTGGTTAAATAAAGGTGCCCCTTAAGGAAGACTACGGTACCTTTTATAGACAGAGATTTGCTAAATAGAGGTGCCCCTTAAGGCAGACTACGTACCCTTTATAGACAGAGATTTGTTAAATAGACGTGCCCCTTAAGGCAGACTACGTTACCCTTTATAGACAGAGATTTGTTTAATAGAGGTGCCTCTTAAGGCAGACTACGGTACCCTTTATAGACAGAGATTTGCTAAATAGAGGTGCCCCTTAAGGCAGACTACGTTACCCTTTATAGACAGAGATTTGTTTAATAGAGGTGCCCCTTAAGGCAGACTACGGTACCCTTCATAGACAGAGATTTGTTAAATAGAGGTGCCTCTTAAGGCAGACTACGGTACTCTTTATAGACATAGATTTGTTAAATAGAGGTGCCCCTTAAGGCAGACTACGGTACCCTTTATAGACAGAGATTTGTTAAATAGAGGTGCCCCTTAAGGCAGACTACGGTACTCTTTATAGACAGAGATTTGTTAAATAGAGGTGCCTCTTAAGGCAGACTACGGTACTCTTTATAGACAGAGATTTGCTAAATAGAGGTGCCCCTTAAGGCAGACTACGGTACCCTTTATAGACAGAGATTGGTTAAATAAAGGTGCCCCTTAAGGCAGACTACGGTACCCTTTATAAACAGAGATTTGCTAAATAGAGGTGCCCCTTAAGGCAGACTACGGTACCTTTATAGACAGAGATTTGTTAAATAGAGGTGCCTCTTAAGGCAGAATACGGTACCCTTTATAGACAGAGATTTGTTAAATAGAGGTGCCCCTTAAGGCAGACTACGGTACCCTTTATAGACAGAGATTTGTTAAATAGAGGTGCCCCTTAAGGCAGACTACGGTACCCTTCATAGACAGAGATTTGTTAAATAGAGGTGCCTCTTAAGGCAGACTACGGTACTCTTTATAGACAGAGATTTGTTAAATAGAGGTGCCCCTTAAGGCAGACTACGGTACTCTTTATAGACAGAGATTTGCTAAATAGAGGTGCCCCTTAAGGCAGACTACGGTACCCTTTATAGACAGAGATAGGTTAAATAAAGGTGCCCCTTAAGGCAGACTACGGTACCCTTTATAGACAGAGATTTGCTAAATAGAGGTGCCCCTTAAGGCAGACTACGGTACCCTTTATAGACAGAGATTTGTTAAATAGAGGTGCCCCTTAAGGTAGACTACGGTACCCTTTATAGACAGAGATTTGTTAAATAGAGATGCCCCTTAAGGCAGACTACGGTACTCTTTATAGACAGAGATTTGTTAAATAGAGGTGCCCCTTAAGGCAGACTACGGTACTCTTTATAGACAGAGATTTGTTAAATAGAGGTGCCCCTTACGGCAGACTACGGTACCCTTTATAGACAGAGATTTGTTAAATAGAGGTGCCCCTTAAGGCAGACTACGGTACTCTTTATAGACAGAGATTTGCTAAATAGAGGTGCCCCTTAAGGCAGACTACGGTACTCTTTATAGACAGAGATTTGCTAAATAGAGGTGCCCCTTAAGGCAGACTACGGTACCCTTTATAGATAGAGATTGGTTAAATAGAGGTGCCCCTTAAGGCAGACTACGGTACCCTTTATAGACAGAGATTTGTTAAATAGAGGTGCCCCTTAAGGCAGACTACGGTACCCTTTATAGACAGAGATTTGTTAAATAGAGATGCCCCTTAAGGCAGACTACGGTACTCTTTATAGACAGAAATTTGTTAAATAGAGGTGCCCCTTAAGGCAGACTACGGTACTCTTTATAGACAGAGATTTGTTAAATAGAGGTGCCCCTTAAGGCAGACTACGGTACCCTTTATAGACAGAGATTTGCTAAATAGAGGTGCCCCTTAAGGCAGACTACGGTACTCTTTATAGACAGAGATTTGCTAAATAGAGGTGCCCCTTAAGGCAGACTACGGTACTCTTTATAGACAGAGATTTGCTAAATAGAGGTGCCCCTTAAGGCAGACAACGGTACCCTTTATAGATAGAGATTGGTTAAATAAAGGTGCCCCTTAAGGCAGACTACGGTACCCTTTATAGACAGAGATTTGTTAAATAGAGGTGCCTCTTAAGGCAGACTACGGTACCCTTTATAGACAGAGATTTGCTAAATAGAGGTGCCCCTTAAGGCAGACTACGGTACCCTTTATAGACAGAGATTTGTTAAATAGAGGTGCCCCTTAAGGCAGACTACGGTACCCTTTATAGACAGAGATTTGTTAAATAGAGGTGCCTCTTAAGGCAGACTACGGTACCCTTTATAGATAGAGATTGGTTAAATAAAGGTGCCCCTTAAGGCAGACTACGGTACCTTTTATAGACAGAGATTTGCTAAATAGAGGTGCCCCTTAAGGCAGACTACGGTACCCTTTATAAACAGAGATTTGTTAAATAGAGGTGCCCCTTAAGGCAGACTACGGTACTCTTTATAGACAGAGATTTGTTAAATAGAGGTGCCCCTTAAGGCAGATTACGGTACTCTTTATAGACAGAGATTTGCTAAATAGAGGTGCCCCTTAAGGCAGACTACGGTACCCTTTATAGACAGAGATTGGTTAAATAGAGGTGCCCCTTAAGACACACTACGGTACCCTTTATAGACAGAGATTTGCTAAATAGAGGTGCCCCTTAAGGCAGACTACGGTACCCTTTATAGACAGAGATTTGTTAAATAGAGGTGCCTCTTAAGGCAGACTATGGTACCCTTTATAGACAGATATTTGCTAAATAGAGGTGCCCCTTAAGGCAGACTACGGTACTCTTTATAGACAGAGATTTGTTAAATAGAGGTGCCCCTTAAGGCAGACTACGGTACTCTTTATAGACAGAGATTTGTTAAATAGAGGTGCCTCTTAAGGCAGACTACGGTACCCTTTATAGACAGAGATTTGTTAAATAGAGGTGCCCCTTAAGGCAGACTACGGTACTCTTTATAGACAGAGATTTGCTAAATAGAGGTGCCCCTTAAGGCAGACTACGGTACCCTTTATAGATAGAGATTGGTTAAATAAAGGTGCCCCTTAAGGCAGACTACGGTACCCTTTATAGACAGAGATTTGCTAAATAGAGGTGCCCCTTAAGGCAGACTACGGTACCCTTTATAGACAGATTTGTTAAATAGAGGTGCCCCTTAAAGCAGACTACGGTACTCTTTATAGACAGAGATTTGTTAAATAGAGGTACTCTTTATAGACAGAGATTTGTTAAATAGAGGTGCCCCTTAAGACAGACTACGGTACTCTTTATAGACAGAGATTTGCTAAATAGAGGTGCCCCTTAAGGCAGACTACGGTACCCTTTATAGACAGAGATTTATTAAATAGAGGTGCCTCTTAAGGCAGACTACGGTACTCTTTATAGACAGAGATTTGTTAAATAGAGGTGCCTCTTGAGGCAGACTACGGTACCCTTTATAGACAGAGATTTGTTAAATAGAGGTTCCCCGTAAGGCAAGTTTGACTGTAATTATTTTCATTTTCACCTCACTCGATACAGCATTATGTGATAAAGTTTATCACTGACTTGCGACAGGTCGGTGGTTTTCTCCAGGTACTCCGGTTTCCTCCACCAATAAAACTGACCGCCACGATATAACTGAAATATTGTTGAAGGTGGCGTAAAACACCATAAAATTAACCCATAAACCATTTTCACCCACGTTTTCTCTGTCTTGTTTTTAAGGGATTAACATTGATATGTTTCCAACTGGAGATAAGATGTTACTATATTAAGTATATCAGCAATGTTGATACTGGCGCCGCATTCAACGAAATATTCCCAGTCTTAATTCTAATTTTTCCACTGAATAAGGCAACATTACTATAGGTAAAAACTCAGACTAAAGTCATGAGTTAGACACAGCCGCTTGTGTAGAGTCAAAAATATATGCTCACTATGTACATTTTGTACCTAAAATACGGTATTTTAGGTACAAAATGTACATAGTGAGCATATTTTTGACTCTACACAAGCGGCTGTGATTTAGACTTCAGTTTGTTTCGAGATATACAAGCCTAGTACAGTAAAACCTGTCTAAACAGAACCCCTTTGGGACCGAATAATTTGTTCAGTTTAGACAGGTGTTTGGTTTACACAGGTTCAAATTACATAGACATTTAGTAGATGGGACTGTAAAGTCTGTCTATCTGGTATTTGTATAGCTGTTTTGCAAAATACATTGTACTATGTTGGCCGGACCATCGCTCATTTGGGCTTTTGAAATATCTTTTTATATATATTTTATTCTAATGGGACCCTTTATTTCCATTTTAACCCTATTTAGTTACTCCCTTCTAAAGCCTCTTGCATTTGTATATCATTCTCATTAAATATTTAAATACAGGCAGTCAAATTAAGCCCCATTGTTGAATTTCAATTAAAAGTTTAATTAATGTACTCACGTAAATGCTAACATTTTGATTTTATTCCGCCTTCTTGTAAGTTTCCAATTTCAATCCCAATTCCAATTTCAAGCACATCGACGACGTAATGTATTTCTGAAGGTACACAAAACCAGAAAATAATTTCGAACACAATTACAAAAAAAAATGTAACACAATTTTGCTGTTTTGCAATGGATTATAGAAATTTACATGTATACAGTTTTATATTCCTTGGTAACAATTAATCAAGCTTGCTGGAAGCCGTGATGATAAATATAAAGCCATTGATTTGTCATTTTAAATGTGTTGTACTTAGTAGAGGCTTATCTGATTAGTATTTAGAATTTCAAACATTTTCTTTCCCAAGTTTATAGTTTATAGTAGGTATTCAGATTTACCAATAACACAAACTAATTAAGCTCATTAATGTCTTAATTATAAACTCTTAGACTGAAGGTTATTCTATTATGGATCAGTTATGACAGCCAGATCACTCGAGTTCACTACCAGTTGTTAATGTAATTGGGTTAATTCTTCTATTCTATTATGTATCAGTTATGACAGCCAGATCACTCGAGTTCACCACCAGTTTTTAATGTAATTGGGTTAATTCTTCTATTCTATTATGTATCAGTTATGACAGCCGGATCACTCGAGTTCACCACCAGTTTTTAATGTAATTGGGTTAATTCTTCTATTCTATTATGTATCAGTTATGACAGCCGGATCATTCGAGTTCACCACCAGTTTTTAATGTAATTGGGTTAATTCTTCTATTCTATTATGTATCAGTTATGACAGCCGGATCACTCGAGTTCACCACCAGTTTTTAATGTAATTGGGTTAATTCTTCTATTCTATTATGTATCAGTTATGACAGCCGGATCACTCGAGTTCACCACCAGTTTTTAATGTAATTGGGTTAATTCTTCTATTCTATTATGTATCAGTTATGACAGCCGGATCACTCGAGTTCACCACCAGTTTTTAATGTAATTGGGTTAATTCTTCTATTCTATTATGTATCAGTTATGACAGCCGGATCACTCGAGTTCACCACCAGTTTTTAATGTAATTGGGTTAATTCTTGTTGTTCAATCTTTAATTTTCTGTGTAGTATTTTATGACAGCGAGGCACTTGCCACATGGACCTCTGTTCGGGTTTCTTTTACAGCCCCCTTTCTGCTTTTTGCCTGCATGATATGTTTTAATTTTGTAATTGCATGCTGATTGTATTGTTTTAATGTTGATGTATTTGTGTTGGTTTTTTTTATATTCGGTAAAAAGCTCTTGAGAGCTTATGTTTTTTGTTTATATTACATGCCGAATTGAAATAAAGTTTTACTTACTTACTTTGTTTTTGTGTTCCGCCTTCCCCCCCTTTTTGGGTCATTGTATTGTTTTTGTCCTTCGATTTACGACTTATGATTACCCCTTATGGTATCTTTAACCTTTTCTTCTATCAGGACATATTTAACAACTATCATCTATCATAAAATGTCCGATAATGGCTTCATTAATTATACATATTTGGAAATGGACATTATTATCAAATTATGAAAAGTTGTGCTGCCATGGACTCGATAAGGTCCATGGACTCCTCGCCTGCAACATCAAATACAATAGTGTTATTCCTTAATTTGATGGACCTTTTTGGCACTCGTACACACAACTAATACACATTATGGTCTCTTCATTTCGGACTTCCAATGGGTGCATGTTGACAAGAGGGGACGATTATATCAGTCGTGATGATGCTCACAAATTGTGAACTGGATATAATCAGAAAACACGTAACTATTGCGCATATATAGATTCTGTTAAAAAAAACAACCCAGAATTGATAATCACTTTTCGGAGCATGGAAAGATTGGGGATGAATCTATTAACGGTTTGACCCTGCCACGTTTACTCATTGTTCTCTTCATGGTTTTTAATGGAACATATCGGTCGAAGATGCGCATTAAGACAAAACCTCATATAAAAAATAACGACGCGTGTAAATAATACTTACACAGTATGAACGTTGTGAGTTCGAATCCCGCTCCTGGCGAGGTGTACTCGATACAACATTATGTGATAAAATTTGTCAGTGACTTGCGGCAGGTCGGTGGTTTTCTCCGGATACTCCGGTTTCATCCATCAATAAAACTGACAACCACGATAAGTGAAATATTGTTGAAAGTTGCGTTAAACACCATAACCCTTCTACCACCCCCTTTTTACACAGTACGGGTACTAAACGTAGTATAAGCAGAACTATTTACAGTGGCAGACTGTATTCAGGGCACTTGTAATTAACCTTAATTCGTACGCCCATTAATACTTACAGTTATCACCTCTGTTTATACCAAAATCATTCTTTAACCACATCAAGATTGGTAAACAACATGGCCGAGTGCTTTTAAAATAAAAAACAAAACATTATATAGTAGTGTAAAAAGTTTACAAATTAGACATTTGTTTCGGTTGTATTTTCCCCTTAGATACAAATGAACAATATAATTGAGAACAGTTAAATGCTTGGTAAATTGTGTGTATATATTGATTATAAATGTAAGGCAACAACATTTAAAGATCAAATGGTAAGATTAGGTCCCGACAGATTATAAGCTAGTATACAATAGTGTTTATAGATCTTACAGTGATTAATATAATAACATACTAATTATATATTCATATATGTCTCCATTATATTCACCCCGACGTAACGTGTCATTCAAGTCCAATATATACGTATGGCATGCAATAGTCACAAAAATGCACGAAAATCGTACTTTTCCGAGCGGGATAGGAAATTCAAGTTTACATCTAAAATTAATTTGTAATCGGAAATTGATTTTTTCACGGCCAGCGCAAAATATGTTTTCCTATAAATCTAAAACAAAAACAACATTTTCTGCCAACATTAGCCAATCAGATACGAGAAAAGCGATTCCAAAATTAAAATGCAAACCGATGATTAAGGACTTTCAATCAAAAACCCAGTAAGAACGAAATCAAAGATATGTCTTATATACGTATATATCTATTGCAATTTTATAAGATATATAGTTTTTTTAAAGGAATAAATATGGGGTTAGGGTTATGGTGTTTATCGCCATTTTCAACAATATTTCAGCTATGTCGTGGCAGCCAGTTTTATTGGTGGAGGAAACCGGAATATCCGGGGGGAAACAACAGACATGTCCCATGTCACTGACCAACTATATCAGATAATGCTGTATCGAATACACGTCACCCCGCCAGGAGCGGGATTCGAACTCACAACATTAGTGGTGATAGGCACTGATTGCATAGGTAGTTATAAATCCAACTACCATACGACCACGACGGCCCCTAAGACATAGAACCAGGAAAGTGAGCTGAGCTCTGTCCAGAAAATCACTGTACTGGGCACAAGTCCTAGAATAACGTTTGAGTTGTGAAATGTAAACTCCACACGCTGATGCTGCTGGAATATTGCTACTTATGAAAGGGACCGAAACACACAAAATTAAAGAATCAATACTCGCATAGTTGATTATTCCTCGTTGTAGTCAATACAGCTAGTCTCGGACTAGTAAGGCCAATACCGAAATCATCACGTAATAGTATAATATTGATAAGTAGCACATAAGCTGATATATGATATACTGACCGTCTGATGCCAGCAGTACAACCTCAAGGCGATAGAACAGGTTGGAATGGTAAGATATCGATAGACATATGCACTATTATACTTCATAATTATGTTAGGGTCATTACGGGTTTCACAGTTTTCCGGTTGTTGACTGATTTTGTCTGTTTATATACTTATGAGTTTTGACTTTCCCTTTGTAAGATTGTTCGGAGTTCGGTAATTTTGTTATTACCCTTATGTACGGAAAGCATTTTTTTTAATGGGATGGTGTGGAACTAAAAGATTAGGTTAGAGATAAAAATCGATTTCCATATCAACAAACATTTTGTTCCACATGTCAGAGGTAATGAATCTGACTATTATTTGTTACACAAATCTTTATTTAAAAAAACAAGAGGCGCTACTGCAACCAAAGAAATACAAAACAAACAGTATCTTATGTTTAGATAATAAATATTAGTTCAGTGGCTAAGAATCCAAAATCCTTTTGAAATTTATCGAGGGTTAGGCTTATGGTGTTTAACGCCACACTCAACAACATTTCAGTTATATCGTGGTGACAAGATTTATTGGTGGAGGAAACCGAAGAAAACCACCAACCTGACGTTAGTCACTAACAAACTTTATCACATAATGTTATATCGAATACACCTCGCCTGAGCGGGATTCGAACTCACAACTTAGTGGTAATAGGCACTGATTTCATAGGTAGTTATAAATCACTCCAACTACCATACGACCACGACGGCCCCTAAGATATAGAACCAGGAAAGTGAGCGGTCATGCATATGTGTAATTAAGGGTAACGATTTTATCTCTGTTTCTGGGATTTTTCGATTATATTTCAGAACTGCTCCCACAATGTGGTATATTTTGTTTTTCATTCAATATCTATATGTGTATGTTTGTTATTGAAAGATATATTCTTAAATATTGACAATTTATTTCAATTCAATAAATATCTCATCTATATATTTACGTTTGGATACATATGCACATTGCATTGACAATTGACCCTGACCTTTAACATGACAACCATGTTACACAAAAACTAATTGTTTAATATTCGTCAAATCTACATTATGTTCTACTTCAACTACACACACAAAAAATGATTTAAAGTTTAAATTACTCAGCAATTCAGCAATTTATTGTCAACTTTGGCTTAACAAATATTAAATATAGACCATTATAATTTTATTTAATATTTTTGACATCTTTACACAAAATGAAAAGACTGTTGATGATTTCAATAAAAAAATTAAAAAGCTAATATATGAATTTTTAATTAAGTTTAAATTGTATATTTTAATATTTCCATTTGTTGTTAAAGTACAAAATGAAACACTTTAGTTTAGTGTAGATGCATAATTTAAATATTTTTTGGTCAATTAGACATATATACTGCCGACATGCATCATGAATATGCATACTAAATATTCGAATGAAATTGAAAAGAGAGTATGCACTTGAATTTATTAATCTATTCATATTCAAGGCAGCAAAGATGAATTTAGGGGTCGTCATGGTCGTGATCGTATGGTAGTTGGATTTACAATTACCTATGCAATCAGTGCCTGTCAACGTTGTGAGTTCGAATCCTACTCAGGCGAGGTGTACTCGATACAACATTATGTGATAAAGTTTGTCAGTGACTTGCGGCAGGTCGGTGGTTATATCTGGTTTGAACGCGTCATTAAACATCATAATCATAACCCTAACCCCTCGATGAATTTAAAAAGGATTTTGGATTCTTAGCCCCTGAACTAATGTTTATTATCTAAATATAATATACTATTTGTTTTGCATTCCTTTGTCCATAGCAGAACAATTTATATAAAGATGTGTGTAATATCTTTGGGCAGACTCATTACCTCTATCCAATTTGTGGAACAAAATGTTTTGTTGTTATGGAAATCGATTTTCTCTAACCCTTCGCATTCTTTATTTCTATGTGCTTCCGTTCCTTTCATAGGTAGTAATATTCCAGCGGCACCTGCGTGTAGAGTTTACATTTCACTCTCGTTATTCTACGGCTTGTGTCCAGTACAGTGATTTTCTGGACAGAGCTCAGCTACTGAAGCAAACGATACTCAAACAAGACTACGTTGCTCCTAGGTTGAAGTTATCGCTACAAATCTTCTATGGTCGTATTCAGGAACTGGTTGACCGTTGCGAAATATCCATTTCTCAAATGACAATATCCATTTCTCAAATGACAATATCCATTTCTCAAATGAAAATATCCATTTCTCAAATGACAATGAATATTTTCCCTTTTACGTAGATTTAGTTGTTTCCTCTATCACCAACACCTCTACCGGACTTGTCTAATGAGTAACACGACATGTGCTTTATAAGAAACGGGAACTGCTTACCCTTCGCGAGCACATAATATGTTCACTCCCCTCCCCCCCCGTTTGTTTGGTGATGTCCATGTTGCTTATCGTTTTAGTTTTCAGGGTTGTGGTTTTATTATTTTAGTTTTTTTTGTCTTGTGCCCAATGTTGGCTGTGTGGATGGATTGTCAATTTTTGATTGCCTCTGCTCCTTTCTCTAATGTTTATGATGATGATGACGTCAGCATTTTTTTACTGGATCAACACACTTTGTTGAATTTTTATAGTGCTAGCTCACTAAAAAACAGAACACGGTCTACAGACAGACATGTAGCTGCACATTAATATATAATCCGGATTCTGTGCTAACTAATCTTTTGCTTTTACTCCTTAATGCTGTGTGCTTAGTGGAGAAGCATCAACTACCTACATGTATTTCATAGTCTTTGGTTTGAACTGACTGGGGCTCAAAGTCATAATCTACCACACTAAAGATGAACATGTTAACCTTCACACCATGGATACAGTTGATCTATAATTCAAATTCATATATCTTTATTAATGCAAGATACAGACATATTTCATGTTTTTTTTTGTTATTCAATGGTTTGAGGTGAGAGGTTGTTGGTTGGTTTTTCTGAATTGTGGACCATTACTGTTTAAGTCATGAATGAGGAAAGTGCTTACGACAAGTGGAACATTTGTGACACGGATATTCCATAACGTTAAACCTAGTCATGGTGGCGACAATAAAACTTTCGAAGTGATGATTTCAATTTAATCAATAGGAACTCTTGGTTCAGTAGCTTCTTTATTAGCAGCAACCCTCTATCAAGGAAATCCTGATAGGAACCACAAGCTCTGGAATATCATATCAACTGAGAGATATATACTCTGGAATGTTGCTACATATAAATGGAAAGTTCACAATGGGAAAATTTAAATCATTTCTTTTCTGGTAAAGATTCGTTCTTAACCGCCCCTCACTGTCAATCTCGAGGTGTAGGTCAAGGTATGAAGCAGACCTATCTGTATCTGTGGTGTCCTTTATTTCAAGTTCAATGTGATAGATGCAATCAACGAAATCACTAAACTTAGCATTATTTAGTGAAAGGACATCATCTATATAGAACTGAAATTAAAGGATCGGGTTAGCTTCTTTTCTTGAGAAGCCGCTGTATGAAGTATGCCTCATACGAATAAAGGAACAAGTAGACGAGAAGAGGAGCTCAGTTTGTACCCATAGGTATGCCGACTGTCTGTTGAAAAACAAGTTCATCAAACATAACAAATATGTTGTCAATCAAAAACTCGAGCATGTTGATGATATCAGTTTCACAGAACTTTTTAGTAGAATCAGAGTGTTTTTTGGTTTTTTTTACAAAATAAGATCTGTCCTTTCATAGCACAAGGTATAATAACATTTCAAATTGTTGTTGGCAGTGGGGCAAGTTATTCTGCTCCCACCTAAAAGGAAGCTCCCCTATATCTGAATAAATATAATGTTGTCAGAGACATATAAAACAATTATAATAATGTCTCTGGTGTAGTATATCAAATATTGATTTTTATCCTGCAATCAGTACATTTGCTGTACAAATATACCACACGAATAAATTTTTGCTTTATTCGTAGTCTACGAATAAACTTTTGAAGCCTACGAATAAACTTTTAAACCTACGAATAAACTTTTAAGCCCCGCCCATAGATTCCGGAACTACTTTTTTGTGTTTTTGCTCTCCTGTGAAGGAGTTAAAATATTAACCGTAACCAATGTCAATAATCGACGTCGTCTTTTTCTAATAAATGTTTTCGTTCTCACTATTTGTAAATTTACAAACCGACAAAATGAAACTAATAATTCTAAAATTTCATATTTTTTATACATATTTTACGATAAAAAAAATCCTAGAAGTCAATAAAAAACAAAACAAAAATCTTAAACAAATCCGAATCATTTATAACTTGACAGGGAAGCTTTGAAAACAAAACAAAAGCAACTAAATTTTTTATATTCTGAATTCTTTATGACACCACAAAATATCTATATAATTTGTTTTAACCATTTGGAATAATTGTATTTAGTCACTTCCTCCAATCATTTTGCAACTTTTTTTAAAACATTTTTTTCTTTTGCAAAATTCCAACAAAGTTGTATGATTTGTCAGTTGAAACTAGTGTTTTATCTGCTGGAATTCTACTCACTGTTGATCAGGATTACAGTACATTTTTTATTTTGTGCAATTCCATTTGAAACTGATTCACATACCCCTGGCCTGTATGGAACAACTGAGTGATAGTTCTTGAAAAATGTCCTTTGTTTAATCAGATCTTTATAAAACGTTCATAGGTTTTTATGCAATTATTTCTTTCATATATAGTCTTTGCACTTATTTCAAACATCACATGTACATTGTACACTGTTAAACCATTAATCCAGCCATTCATCTGAAAGACATTAATATAGCATTGATTATAATTAAAATACATGTTATTATATATTTACTAATAAAATAACAAGAAAAAAGGAACAAAATGCAGACTAAATTAGCAATGTTTGAATATTTGAAACTTCAAGCTTTCATAATGCATTTTTGTATGATCCGACTCAGAAAATATATTCGCACATTAGTCATTACTCGCAACAACCAACATTATCATGTAAATATTGTTCATTCCAGAAAAATATATCCTTCACTCTAATATTTTTCTGGTCACAACACCTATGTCCATAATATTCTTGGTTCCTTAGTGACATCGCATTATGTAATTTACCAATCAATGGATTATGGTTTAATAATAGCAAATTTGATATGAAGAAAATAGTTGGTGGGGATTCTACATACATGTAGACTTCAATGCATATTAATTCATTTGATTATGATATACAAACAGAAGTTAAATATAGTAATTAAAATCATATCTGGTGCTTGTTGACACTAAATCAGATCTCTATTTTGATTTTCTTCAATTTACCATGTATATATGAAAGTTTTATTTTATTCTATAAAAATAAATTCCAATTTTCCATTGAAACCTATGTAAAGTCCAGAAGATTGGTATTAGCTTCTCCTCCTTTATATACTTGCATTGTCGCAAAATACATAATTTATTTGTACGAGCTTTAGAAACAGGTAGAAAAGTGCATGAAAGAAAACTTTCCAGTCTCATGAAAAAAATGAAGGATAGTTGCAAATTAGACATTAATCAATCAGTGCCAGAAAATATCTTATCCCGTCCAGAAGTTAAGAGAAAACAACGTGGAGGGGATAGATATTATGCAAATATCAGGGCATAACAATGTGGCATTTATTAATAATTACTCAACATTGAGTGAGGAAAGACACAAGAAAATATCAAACATCCTCAGCAACACTGAAAGTGAAACTAACAGAAATGCTTTTCAGCAAACTTACCTCGTAAAACCTCCACAAATTCTACAGCCAGTAGCACTTCTGATGTTTCGTGTCGAAGCAATCCCGATGTTCCTTTTTACAGTTCCAATACAAATATGTCAAGTCAAATTAGTTCTATGTTTTACGGCGTGGTCATCCATAACAAATGGTGAATGTGTACACAATTTTCACAAATGACTAAATATCCCAATAACTGAGCATTTGAGTGTTTGACATCGTTGTTAAATACATTTCCGTGAATCAGTTCAGTTTGTTGAGATAAATGATTAATCTTTCTGTTTTCTCTACTCTACCTAGTTTACTTAAAACATGCTCGAATCGTCTATACATGTATGTTAGCCCGAGATTCCTCTGTCGTTTAACGGCATTGATAATCTTGCTGTAGCCGTTCAACGACAGAGGGTGATACATACGGAAAACAGCGGATTTGCTTCTCCAACTCTGGGTCAGCACATTTCCACGTTTCGTGGCTATCGGATTTTATTTTCTATCATAAACCTTATATAAATCGCTTCACCAATCATTTTTCTATTCATTCATAAACATCTTACCCTCAGAAAGTGGTGTTACACTCCATTACAGCACGATTTTGCCTTAGAACCTATGATTTCGACATTTGTCTTCCATTTTTCAAACATTTGTCACGTGACTACGAGAAAACTACGATTACCGCAATGTATCATGGGAGATAATTTGCATATAAACAAACAAACACATATTTTTATTGCCAATCATAGGCGCCTATTAAGGCAGAACAATTAACATAAAATTTAATACAGTTGATTATATTGATTGGTAATGATTTTAACAGCAAATTTAGTGAATTACAGATAACCATAAGAAAAAAAAATGTAGTACCTTGTCCAAAAACAAAAAGGGGGAACGTAACACATGCTCTTTCCGAAGCCCGTTGGTAACACTCTGCCATTGAATCTTTTCTTTCCAACACATTCTGTATAATTTCCGTCTGCTCTTCTTTGATCTGTAGATGGACTGTTTGTCCTGCAGAATACGCTTAAATGTATCGTCTTCCATGTGATTTGAATGTTGTTTACGTATGCAAATAATGCTCCAAATAATTTGGCACGCTGCATTAATTAGCTCCCATCATGCAATGCGTTGCTGTCATCATTCAGTTAGTATCGCGAGATCACGTGTGTAGATTCGAAAATGGAAGTCAAATGGCGGAATAATAGGATCTAAGGCAAAATCGTGCTGTAATGGAGTGTAACACCACTTTCTGAGGGTAAGATGGTTATGAATGAATAGAAAAATGATTGGTGAAGCGATTTATATAAGGTTTATGATAGAAAATAAAATCCGATAGCCACGAAACGTGGAAATGTGCCGATACTATGGCTGTGAGGCAAATTTGATGGTTTCCGTATGTATCACCCTCTGTCGTTGAACGGCTACAGCAAGATTATCAATGCCGTTAAACGACAGAGGAATCTCGGACTACATGTATGTGTGTATTGCTTTCACATGTTTACAAACTGTGTGGGTCATACTTAAATACGCCTGCAGTAGTAACCAGGCAAATATATACGCCTGTGTGTCATACAAAGGTGGACGCCTGCAACTATATGGTTCTTTTTTATTTATTTTTTTTTAATATAAACTAGTAAAAGGAATATATCGGATGTTTATTATTTGATATAAAAAAATAAAAATAAAAGTGAACCATATAATTGCAGGCGTATACCTTTTCACACAGGCGTATATATTTACCTGGTTACTACTGCAGGCGTATTTAAGTATGACCGCTTGTGACGTATGATCGCTAAATTAATGTGTTTTCATATCTATGAAAAACATATTAAATATATATATTTCAGGTTCTAAACTATCAATTTTCTATATAGATTTTCACCTTAATCAATAAATATTCACTTAAATAAAGTTATTTCACTTCCTTTTGAGAACTATTTGTTCGCGAATTTTTGTCAGCAAAAAAACCCTGGTATTTTACTACGCCAAATAGTGAGGATTCCGTTGCATTAAAAAATGCATTTTTACGAGTTAAGATTATTTTTTAGGACATCGTGGATTGCAGGATAAATACAATATTGGTCTGTTGACGGTAAATATAGAATTTATTTGACTCGGCGCGAAACGGGGAGAAAGACTCGCTAGAAGCTCGTCTTTCACCCCGTTTCTCAGCCTTGTCAAATAAATTCTATATTTACCGTCAACAGACCAATATTGTATATCTATATCTGATTTAAAAAGAACTAAAAAAGATATAGTTATAAAATATAATTCCTGTTTGACGTTTTATTTCAATTTATATCAAATATCAAATTCTTGAGAACAGTAAAATATTTATATTTACAAAAAATAATTTATTTCAATTTATATCAAATTTCTATGTCTGATTCTTCAAAACAGTAAATTCAGGAGTGGTGTTTTATTTCAATAAATATCAAATTTCAATTTCTAATATTAGCCCCTTTGACATATAATGGAATAATTAAGTATAAATATTGTCGCTTTTGAAATGATTTTTTTTTATCTTCGTAACATTAAACCAATGACAAAACTCAAAAACTCGCTCTGACAACGATATAAAAACATTTTAATATTCAATAACATATAGAAATTCCTGATTAACATCATAATATAATACATATACAAATGTATTAGGAATAAAGTTATAACACAACAAACCGAAAGAAAAAAAAAGTCATTTAAAAAGGATATAAATAAAAACCAATCTGTCAATACAGGATATAGAAAATAAGTTTTTCATGATAATTTATGAGGCTTAAAATTGAATTCATTCATGTACTAGTAAGATATGAACAAAGTACTACCAAGTATCATACTGTGACTATGAATAAGAAATATAATTTGTATAAAAAAAAACCCAGCAATTAATGTTTGTGACTAAAAGGTTAAGCTATACTGGTTAGAGAACTGTTTTGCATATAAAAAAAAAGACATGGGGTTATTCTTTTTTGTTATTTATTAGGGGGGGGGGGGGTGATATGAACAAAGTACTACCATGTATCATACTGCGACTACAGATAGGCTATACTTGTTAGAAAACTACTTTGTATAAAAAAACAGAAATGGTGTTATTTTTGTTTGTTACTTATTAGAGGGGGATGATGGGTTAAAATAATAAGTTATTTTACTCTTCTTTATAATGCGAATCTGGTTGCTGTACAGTAGTTCATTTCTCATAAGGCCACTCCCATCAAAGGCCACTCCCATCAAAGGCCATCCCCATCAAAGGCCATCCCCATCAAAGGCCACTCCCATCAAAGGCCACCCCCATCAAAGGCCATCCCCATCAAAGGCCACCCCCATCAAAGACCATCCCCATCAAAGGCCACCCCTCTTATGTGGAAAGATTTCAGATGTACTGAGATAGTAAAATACTACTACAATATCCTCCTCTAGAGATGCCTTCACTCTTATAAGACCATTTATTCAATGCAGATTTTGTGGCTTTACATCTTTTACAATCATACTGATAGGTACAATCTCATTATCATAAATCATCTTCATCCATTTTGGTCCTTCGGTTATTGCAATCTTTTAAAATTATATTTTTGTTGTACCAGGGTATCTTTTTTTTAAACAAAGAATTCCTTCACAGCCATACACTAACATCTATGGCAATAACATCCTGTTTGGGGTCATGTCATGTAACCTTTCATTCATCTTTCACCATCCAATCATATGCAAGACCGTTAAATATATTGACCAATCACACAACAGCCCTTGGCATGTAATCGGTATTGATACCTAAAGATTTAGTAGGCTCATAGATGATTGGTCAGTTGGAAATATGAACCCTCAAGTGACTCCATATATGGGATGTTGTTAGATGTTAGTATATCATCAAAGAAAAACAATCAAGAAAAACATCTAATTTTAATAATGTTATTAATTCCTTTCTATTGTAATGTCATATATGCTTAAACAACTAGTTATATGGCTGTTATCTCCCCTGATACTAACTATATTGTCTCCCCTGAAGTCAAATACTTTTCATTAATAAATTTCTATTTTCAATATCATATCCCCTTAAATATAACACAGTAAAATGCTTAAACAACTGGTTATATGGAATTTAACTCCCCTCAAACTAAATTGTCTCCCCTTAAGTCAAATACTTTTCATTAATAAATTTCTATATTGTATCCCCTTAAGTATAACACAGTAAAATGCTCTTCTGTAATCTTTACTAAATTGTGTTGAAATTCTAGTTCATGCTTCATGTACAAGCGTAAAGTTAAAAAAAAATGCTTAAATAAAATATAAAAAACAGTTGGTTTGAAATTCTAGTTCATATTTCTTGTACAAGATGAAAGAAAAAAAACAAAAAAACTTAAATCTAAAAATAAAACAGTTTTTTAATATACATTTGTAATACATGTGCTGATTGTCAACATTATTAAAGCTAGTTAATATATACCGGTATATACATATATAAAAACAGAGACAAAAATTGTCATTAATATAATGATTTCCCTTAATATAAAGGACTATGATTGATTGATATGATTGAAAAAAAAGTTGCAAAAATAAAAAAATATCCCTTGAATATTATTAGTACCATATGCAAAAAATTGTAATCTAACAAACAATATTATCATTAATAATATGAGACAGGCACAACCTGTTTGAAGGACGAAGTCCTATAATTTTAAGAGGGAGGCGTGAGAAGGGAATGTATTATTTTTTTTCAAGTATTTTTTTAAGCTTTTTTTTAATTATTTGGCTGGAGTTATCTCTCTTTGACTTATGGCTGTTCCATTCATTTTACCTACGCCGCTCTTCCGCCGAGAATCTCGTAGAAAGAGATTTTTTAATTAGAATTTTATTTCAAGTTTATTTCGAATTTGCATAGAGTAAATAATAAAAGAAATGGGAATTTTTCATTGAAATATATATTTTTTGCATTTCTAAATATCAATTGATCTATTTTTAAAACTTCCGGTGAAAAGATATTTGGCTATGAATAGATGCACAGGAAAAATCGTACAGCTTACAGTTAAAACGACTTCATCCTTTATAATGATTCCACTTAAGATTAAAGGTGCATGAGTACATTTATGAGAACAACGGTTGCAAAAACAAAATCCCTTGAATATTATTAGTATCATATGCAAAAAATTGTAATCTAACAAACGATACAAACAAACTTAGTCTCATATGTTTTTTAATTATAAAAAAAAATGTTCATTGCTATTTACATGTTTGTGTATTGTTGTAATTTATATTCCTAAAAAAAAGGGGGTGGTGGCAAATATTTATGCTGAATTTTAGAAATTGTAAATCTAAGGCTTATCATAATCATTAAGAGATAGTTTGGTTTGAGATTAGTCTTGAATAATTTTACTTTTTCTGTTCTTAAATACTATGTATTGAAATTAGGGTTTCTTATATTATTGCACTGTCATTGGAATGCACGAAAATTGTGATACATAATGTACAGTAATTGTGTGGTATAGAAACCAATTGCAACATAATACATTCTATAAAATAATTTTAATTGTAATTTTCATTTTGTCGTTGTTCTTTTGTAAATTTAATAAATTATTCCATTAACTAATAATACAAAAACATAGGAAAATGAGACTCGTGAGAAAAGGGAGATAACTCCTAATGATTCTAACCCAATATAATAGTCAACAAAAGAATTTTAATTGCGTCAGGTTTTTATTTTGTCGTTATTCTTTGTAAATTTAATAAATTATTCCATTAACTAATAATACAAAAACATAGAAAAATGAGACTCGTGAGAAAAGGGAGATAACTCCTAATAAAACTAGCATTATTTAATCTGAGGTCCCCTATATACATGTCTACTCTTACAACATCATTTTCTGTTAAGATCACTTGTTTCTCCGCTGTAATGACCCTATCCTGTATTACCTAAAGAAAAAAATATAAATATAAATGCCAATGGTTTTGTTTGATCTATGGTGTTTAACGCCACTTTCAACAATATTTCTGTTATATCGTGGCAGTCAGTTTTATTGGTGGAGGAAACCAGAGTACCAGGAGAAAAGCATCGATCTGTCGCAAGTCACTGACAAACTCTATCACATGATGTTGTATCGAGTACACCTCGCCATGAACGGGGTTCGAACTCACAACTTAAGTGGTGATAGGCACTGATTGCACAGATAGTTGTAAATCCAACTCACATACGATCACGACACCCCTTCCTCCTTGGGGCCTTTCTCCAATGGCTACACGATCTTTACATGTTCATGTGTGCTTTTCTTTTACATTGTACTTAGTACGGTACCTATCTATTAATATTAGAGAATTCCGATAAAAACAGTCAAAAAATGTCAGATAACACGAATTAAACAGGCAGCTGGACCTGCTAAAATATACATTCTTCATTATCTGGAACTAATATCACCAATAATCGTTCAAGATAAAGAAGCATGTATAAGGTTATGTTGTTTAACGTCACTTTCAACAATATTTCAATTATATCATGGCAGTCAGTTTTATTGGTGGAGGAAACCGCAGATCCTGTAGGAAACCACAGACAAACTTAATCACAAAATGTTGTATTGAGTACACCTCTCCTGAGTCTCGAACTCACATTATTAATGGCGATAGGCACTGATTGCATGAGTATAAATCCAACTACCATACCACGACTGCCCCCAAGAAGCGACTGCACCCAAGAAACGTGTATAAAAATCTTGCAGTTTTGAACTAACCTGGATGGTATGAACTCCCGGTAAAAGTAGCCTCCAATATTCACCATATTCTGAAGATTTAAATGTCATTTGTTCTCTCCCTTTAATTCTCATTTCGGCACCAGGTACTACTGTGCCATTAGGGTTTAATACTAATCCTTTCACACCTAAAATATCAGAAAATATTTATGAAGAGAGTCTGTCCAATATGTATAGAATAACGGCAGTTTTGAAGGTCTAGACAGACATTATCACTAGCATAGCACCAAGTCCGACAGTATGAACTGTGATAGTAGTGCTTTAATGCACAATCTAATGCACTTGAGAGCACTAACCATTACACCACCGATGCAGTAGACTAATAAGAGGGGGATTACTGTATAGTTAAAAAAAGTTCTGACATCTTAAGATTTATTACAATAACTTACCAATATGAACTGCCTTGAGAAAGTTGATCAATGCGTCTTTATTCTGTACCCAGAACATCAGGAGGTCTGAGGTATTAGGGTATTTACAACAACCTATTTCTAGTGTAATCTCCATACATCCTTCCCTGATGTAATTATAGTCTTGCATTCCACCTGAAACATAAATTACAGGTTTAGGGTTATGGTGTTTAATGCCGCTTTCAACAATATTTCAGGTATATTGTGGCAGTCAGTTTTATGGGTAGAGGAAACCGGAGTACCCATAAAAACCCATTGATTTGCCACAGGTTACAGACAAACTTTATATCATAATGTATCAAGTACACCTCACACAAGTTACAGACAAACTTTATATCATAATGTATCAAGTACACCTCACACAAGTTACAGACAAACTTTGTATCATAATGTATCAAGTACACCTCACACAAGTTACAGACAAACTTTATATCATAATGTATCAAGTACACCTCACACAAGTTACAGACAAACTTTATATCATAATGTATCAAGTACACCTCACACAAGTTACAGACAAACTTTATATCATAATGTATCAAGTACACCTCACACAAGTTATAGACAAACTTTATATCATAATGTATCAAGAACACCTCACACAAGTTACAGACAAACTTTATATCATAATGTATCAAGTACACCTCACACAAGTTACAGACAAACTTTGTATCATAATGTATCAAGTACACCTCACACAAGTTACAGACAAACTTTATATCATAATGTATCAAGTACACCTCACACAAGTTACAGACAAACTTTATATCATAATGTATCAAGTACACCTCACACAAGTTACAGACAAACTTTATATCATAATGTATCAAGTACACCTCACACAAGTTATAGACAAACTTTATATCATAATGTATCAAGTACACCTCACACAGGTTACAGACAAACTTTATATCATAATGTATCAAGAACACCTCAAACAAGTTACAGACAAACTTTATATCATAATGTATCAAGTACACCTCACACAAGTTACAGACAAACTTTATATCATAATGTATCAAGTACACCTCACACAAGTTACAGACAAACTTTATATCATAATGTATCAAGTACACCTCACACAAGTTACAGACAAACTTTATATCATAATGTATCAAGTACACCTCACACAAGTTACAGACAAACTTTGTATCATAATGTATCAAGCACACCTCACACAAGTTACAGACAAACTTTATATCATAATGTATCAAGTACACCTCACACAAGTTACACACAAACTTTATATCATAATGTATCAAGTACACCTCACACAAGTTACAGACAAACTTTATATCATAATGTATCAAGTACACCTCACACAATTTACACACAAACTTTATATCATAATGTATCAAGTACACCTCACACAAGTTACAGACAAACTTTATATCATAATGTATCAAGAACACCTCAAACAAGTTACAGACAAACTTTATATCATAATGTATCAAGTACACCTCACACAAGTTACAGACAAACTTTATATCATAATGTATCAAGTACACCTCACACAAGTTACAGACAAACTTTGTATCATAATGTATCAAGTACACCTCACACAAGTTACAGACAAACTTTATATCATAATGTATCAAGTACACCTCACACAAGTTACAGACAAACTTTGTATCATAATGTATCAAGCACACCTCACACAAGTTACAGACAAACTTTATATCATAATGTATCAAGTACACCTCACACAAGTTACAGACAAACTTTGTATCATAATGTATCAAGAACACCTCACACAAGTTAGACAAACTTTGTATCATAATGTATCAAGTACACCTCACACAAGTTACAGACAAACTTTATATCATAATGTATCAAGTACACCTCACACAAGTTACAGACACACTTTATATCATAATGTATCAAGTACACCTCACACAAGTTACAGACAAACTTTATATCATAATGTATCAAGTACACCTCACACAAGTTACAGACAAACTTTATATCATAATGTATCAAGTACACCTCACACAAGTTATAGACACACTTTATATCATAATGTATCAAGTAAACCTCACACAAGTTATAGACAAACGTTATATCATAATATATCAAGTACACCTCACACAAGTTAGACAAACTTTATATCATAATGTATCAAGTACACCTCACACAAGTTACACACAAACTTTATATCATAATGTATCAAGTACACCTCACACAAGTTACAGACAAACTTTGTATCATAATGTATCAAGTACACCTCACACAAGTTACAGACAAACTTTATATCATAATGTATCAAGTACACCTCACACAAGTTACAGACAAACTTTGTATCATAATGTATCAAGTACACCTCACACAAGTTACAGACAAACTTTATATCATAATGTATCAAGTACACCTCACACAAGTTACAAACAAACCTTATATCATAATGTATCAAGTACACCTCACACAAGTTACAGACAAACTTTATATCATAATGTATCAAGTACACCTCACACAAGTTACAGACAAACTTTGTATCATAATGTATCAAGTACACCTCACACAAGTTACAAACAAACTTTATATCATAATGTATCAAGTACACCTCACACAAGTTACAGACAAACTTTATATCATAATGTATGAAGTACACCTCACACAAGTTACAGACAAACTGTGTATCATAATGTATCAAGTACACCTCACACAAGTTACAAACAAACTTTATATCATAATGTATCAAGTACACCTCACACAAGTTACAGACAAACTTTATATCATAATGTATCAAGTACACCTCACACAAGTTACAGACAAACTTTGTATCATAATGTATCAAGTACACCTCACACAAGTTATAGACAAACTTTATATCATAATGTATCAAGTACACCTCACACAAGTTACAGACAAACTTTGTATCATAATGTATCAAGTACACCTCACACAAGTTACAGACAAACTTTATATCATAATGTATCAAGTACACCTCACACAAGTTAGACAAACTTTGTATCATAATGTATCAAGTACACCTCAAATTCACAACTTTAATGGTGATAGGCCCTGATTGCACAGGTAGTTGTAAATCCAACTAACATATGATTACGACTACGACATAAATTACAATGTTAATATTAAAATGAGTAAGTGAATTTTCCAGCTATATCATGGTGTGAACAATTTACATTTCTGAGAGGTGATGATGATGTCCACTTTGCATTAGACCAATATATACTTAGCTGGATTTTCATAGTGATAGCTCAGCTCACTGAAACAACAGTCCATGGGTAGACATGTCGCTCCACTTGGACACATTACCCTGATTCTGAGCCAACTAGTCTTTAATGTTACTCCTTAACACTGTGTACTTAGCAGAAGAACAGCAAATAACAATTTAAAGGGATAGTGCTTGTAAGTTTGGTAATGTTTTGAAAAATTTGTGTTGAAAGTTAATATATACAAATGTACCTTCAAAACATGAGAATAAAGTGTCGAGATTCGACCAAAAAAACTTGTATTTTCTTTGTTTTTGTGTGCAGCTTGTCTCCTGCCATCATTAATTATGCATGTCCCAATTTCCGAACTACAGTGCAATGGCACTGATGTTTACATATATGACTCAATTTTTCAACTACTTCAGCATGGAGTTTGAACTCTCAACCCTTCCTTCAATTCCATCCAATGGTTATGTTGGTGGCTAATGTTAATTCTTGTTTTATTATAATTTACAAAAACTTCTTTTCTGTTTCTTTTTCTAGCAGAATCAGTTAAAATTCTTGTATGACCGCATATAGATTTTCCATTGGAAGACATTTTTTTTCCCGCAACAACAGACTTCGCACATACGTAGTAAAAGGTCACCTAAGGTTATATGAATAGGGGCATATATTTTGTCGTACAGATATAAATTTATGTTCGAGATGTGTTTTCATGATAATAAAAGTGAATGTATGGACTTTTTACATTAAAACTCGATAATTAGTGTTAATTTATGTTTTAATGTACTCCTTGTAAAAAAATATCTGAACCAAAAAATCACCAAAATCACAGACATTACCCATTTAATAGTTTTTCATATGACGATGTTATATTGGCAGTTTTTACATTGGTGTTTGTGATAAAATGGTCAAAATATGCTTAAATTTGCACCCAACATATGACCTTCTATAGAGTATCAAAGTAATCTCTCTCTTATATGACCAACACTTCTACAATGAAAATATGGCCTTAAAAGAGGGGTGGGTTCTGTTGAGGGAGACAATATAGTAGATACAAGTACAGTTAAACCTGTCTAAACCGAACCCTAAGTAAACTAGAATCCAGTATAAACCTGTCTAAACTAAACTCTGAGTAAACTAGAATCCAGTATAAACCAAACCCTGAGTAAACTAGACTCCAGTATAAACCAAACCCTGAGTAAACTGGAATCCAGTATAAACCAAACCTTGAGTAAACTGGAATCCAGTTTAAACAGAACCCTGAGTAAACTAGAATCCAGTATAAACCAAACCCTGAGTAAACTGGAATCCAGTATAAACCAAACCCTGAGTAAACTAGACTCCAGTATAAACCAAACCCTGAGTAAACTAGAATCCAGTATAAACCAAACCCTGAGTAAACTAGACTCCAGTATAAACCAAACCCTGAGTAAACTGGAATCCAGTATAGACCAAACCCTGAGTAAACTGGAATCCAGTATAAACCAAACCCTGAGTAAACTAGACTCCAGTATAAACCAAAACCTGAGTAAACTGGAATCCAGTATAAACCAAACCCTGAGTAAACTAGACTCCAGTATAAACCAAACCTTGAGTAAACTAGACTCCAGTATAAACCAAAACCTGAGTAAACTGGAATCCAGTATAAACCAAAACCTTGAGTAAACTAGAATCCAGTATAAACCAAACCTTGAGTAAACTAGACTCCAGTATAAACCAAACCTTGAGTAAACTAGACTCCAGTATAAACCAAACCTTGAGTAAACTAGACTCCAGTATAAACCAAAACCTGAGTAAACTGGAATCCAGTATAAACCAAAACCTGAGTAAACTAGAATCCAGTATAAACCAAAACGTGAGTAAACTAGAATCCAGTATAAACCAAACCCTGAGTAAACTAGACTCCAGTATAAACAGAACCCTGAGTAAACTAGAATCCAGTATAAACCAAAACCTGAGTAAACTGGAATCCAGTATAAACCAAACCCTGAGTAAACTAGACTCCAGTATAAACAGAACCCTGAGTAAACTGGAATCCAGTATAAACCAAACCTTGAGTAAACTGGAATCCAGTATAAACCAAACCCTGAGTAAACTGGAATCCAGTATAAACCAAACCCTGAGTAAACTAGACTCCAGTATAAACCAAACCCTGAGTAAACTAGAATCCAGTATAAACCAAACCCTGAGTCAACTAGACTCCAGTATAAACCAAACCCTGAGTAAACTGGAATCCAGTATAGACCAAACCCTGAGTAAACTGGAATCCAGTATAAACCAAACCCTGAGTAAACTAGACTCCAGTATAAACCAAAACCTGAGTAAACTGGAATCCAGTATAAACCAAACCCTGAGTAAACTAGACTCCAGTATAAACCAAACCTTGAGTAAACTAGACTCCAGTATAAACCAAAACCTGAGTAAACTGGAATCCAGTATAAACCAAAACCTTGAGTAAACTAGAATCCAGTATAAACCAAACCTTGAGTAAACTAGACTCCAGTATAAACCAAACCTTGAGTAAACTAGACTCCAGTATAAACCAAACCTTGAGTAAACTAGACTCCAGTATAAACCAAAACCTGAGTAAACTGGAATCCAGTATAAACCAAACTTTGAGTAAACTAGACTCCAGTATAAACCAAAACCTGAGTAAACTGGAATCCAGTATAACCCAAACCCTGAGTAAACTAGAATCCAGTATAAACCAAAACCTGAGTAAACTGGAATCCAGTATAAACCAAACATTGAGTAAACTAGAATCCAGTATAAACCAAAACCTGAGTAAACTGGAATCCAGTATAAACCAAACCCTGAGTAAACTAGACTCCAGTATAAACCAAAACCTTGAGTAAACTAGAATCCAGTATAAACCAAAACCTGAGTAAACTGGAATCCAGTATAAACCAAACCCTGAGTAAACTAGACTCCAGTATAAACAGAACCCTGAGTAAACTAGAATCCAGTATAAACCAAAACCTGAGTAAACTGGAATCCAGTATAAACCAAACCCTGAGTAAACTAGACTCCAGTATAAACAGAACCCTGAGTAAACTGGAATCCAGTATAAACCAAACCTTGAGTAAACTGGAATCCAGTATAAACCAAACCCTGAGTAAACTGGAATCCAGTATAAACCAAACCCTGAGTAAACTAGACTCCAGTATAAACCAAACCCTGAGTAAACTAGAATCCAGTATAAACCAAAACCTGAGTAAACTGGAATCCAGTATAAACCAAACCCTGAGTAAACTAGACTCCAGTATAAACAGAACCCTGAGTAAACTGGAATCCAGTATAAACCAAACCTTGAGTAAACTGGAATCCAGTATAAACCAAACCTTGAGTAAACTGGAATCCAGTATAAACCAAACCCTGAGTAAACTGGAATCCAGTATAAACCAAAACCTGAGTAAACTGGAATCCAGTATAAACCAAACCCTGAGTAAACTAGACTCCAGTATAAACCAAACCCTGAGTAAACTAGACTCGAGTATAAACCAAACCCTGAGTAAACTAGAATCCAGTATAAACAGAACCCTGAGTAAACTGAAATCCAGTATAAACCAAACCCTGAGTAAACTGGAATCCAGTATAAACCAAACCCTGAGTAAACTAGACTCCAGTATAAACCAAAACCTTGAGTAAACTAGAATCCAGTATAAACCAAAACCTGAGTAAACTAGAATCCAGTATAAACCAAACCCTGAGTAAACTAGACTCCAGTATAAACCAAACACTGAGTAAACTAGACTCCAGTATAAACCAAACCCTGAGTAAACTAGAATCCAGTATAAACAGAACCCTGAGTAAACTAGAATCCAGTATAAACCAAACCCTGAGTAAACTGGAATCCAGTATAAACCAAACCCTGAGTAAACTAGACTCCAGTATAAACCAAACCCTGAGTAAACTAGACTCCAGTATAAACCAAAACCTTGAGTAAACTAGAATCCAGTATAAACCAAAACCTGAGTAAACTAGAATCCAGTATAAACCAAACCCTGAGTAAACTAGACTCCAGTATAAACCAAACCCTGAGTAAACTAGAATCCAGTATAAACCAAAACCTGAGTAAACTGGAATCCAGTATAAACCAAACCCTGAGTAAACTAGACTCCAGTATAAACAGAACCCTGAGTAAACTGGAATCCAGTATAAACCAAACCTTGAGTAAACTGGAATCCAGTATAAACCAAAACCTGAGTAAACTGGAATCCAGTATAAACCAAAACCTTGAGTAAACTAGAATCCAGTATAAACCAAAACCTGAGTAAACTAGAATCCAGTATAAACCAAACCCTGAGTAAACTGGAATCCAGTATAAACCAAACCCTGAGTAAACTGGAATCCAGTATAAACCATACCCTGAGTAAACTAGAATCCAGTATAAACCAAAACCTGAGTAAACTAGAATCCAGTATAAACCAAACCTTGAGTAAACTGGAATCCAGTATAAACCAAACCCTGAGTAAACTAGAATCCAGTATAAACCAAAACCTTGAGTAAACTAGAATCCAGTATAAACCAAAACCTGAGTAAACTAGAATCCAGTATAAACCAAACCCTGGGTAAACTAGACTCCAGTATAAACCAAACCCTGAGTAAACTAGAATCCAGTATAAACCAAAACCTGAGTAAACTGGAATCCAGTATAAACCAAACCCTGAGTAAACTAGAATCCAGTATAAACAGAACCCTGAGTAAACTGGAATTCAGTATAAACCAAAACCTGAGTAAACTAGAATCCAGTATAAACCAAAACCTTGAGTAGACTAGAATCCAGTATAAACCAAAACCTGAGTAAACTAGAATCCAGTATAAACCAAACCCTGAGTAAACTGGAATCCAGTATAAACCAAACCCTGAGTAAACTGGAATCCAGTATAAACCAAACCCTGAGTAAACTAAAATCCAGTATAAACCAAAACCTTGAGTAAACTAGAATCCAGTATAAACCAAAACCTGAGTAAACTGGAATCCAGTATAAACCAAACCCTGAGTAAACTAGAATCCAGTATAAACCAAACCCTGAGTAAACTAGAATCCAGTATAGACCAAACCCTGAGTAAACTAGAATCCAGTATAAACCAAACCCTGAGTAAACTAGAATCCAGTATAAACCAAACCCTGAGTAAACTAGACTCCAGTATAAACCAAACCCTGAGTAAACTGGAATCCAGTATAAACCAAACCTTGAGTAAACTAGAATCCAGTATAAACCAAACCCTGAGTAAACTAGAATCCAGTATAAACCAAACCCTGAGTAAACTAGACTCCCGTATAAACCAAACCCTGAGTAAACTAGACTCCAGTATAAACCAAACCTTGAGTAAACTAGAATCCAGTATAAACCAAAACCTGAGTAAACTGGAATCCAGTATAGACCAAACCCTGAGTAAACTAGACTCCAGTATAAACCAAACCCTGAGTAAACTGGAATCCAGTATAAACCAAACCCTGAGTAAACTAGACTCCAGTATAAACCAAACCCTGAGTAAACTAGAATCCAGTATAAACCAAACCCTGAGTAAATGGAATCCAGTATAAACCAAACCCTGAGTAAACTAGACTCCAGTATAAACCAAACCCTGAGTAAACTAGACTCCAGTATAAACAGAACCCTGAGTAAACTGGAATCCAGTATAAACCAAACCTTGAGTAAACTGGAATCCAGTATAAACCAAACCTTGAGTAAACTGGATTCCAGTATAAACCAAACCCTGAGTAAACTGGAATCCAGTATAAACCAAAACCTGAGTAAACTAGAATCCAGTATAAACCAAACCCTGAGTAAACTAGACTCGAGTATAAACCAAACCCTGAGTAAACTAGAATCCAGTATAAACAGAACCCTGAGTAAACTGAAATCCAGTATAAACCAAACCCTGAGTAAACTGGAATCCAGTATAAACCAAACCCTGAGTAAACTAGACTCCAGTATAAACCAAAACCTTGAGTAAACTAGAATCCAGTATAAACCAAAACCTGAGTAAACTAGAATCCAGTATAAACCAAACCCTGAGTAAACTAGACTCCAGTATAAACCAAACCCTGAGTAAACTAGACTCCAGTATAAACCAAACCCTGAGTAAACTAGAATCCAGTATAAACAGAACCCTGAGTAAACTGGAATCCAGTATAAACCAAACCCTGAGTAAACTGGAATCCAGTATAAACCAAACCCTGAGTAAACTAGACTCCAGTATAAACCAAACCCTGAGTAAACTAGACTCCAGTATAAACCAAAACCTTGAGTAAACTAGAATCCAGTATAAACCAAAACCTGAGTAAACTAGAATCCAGTATAAACCAAACCCTGAGTAAACTAGACTCCAGTATAAACCAAACCCTGAGTAAACTAGAATCCAGTATAAACCAAAACCTGAGTAAATTGGAATCCAGTATAAACCAAAACCTGAGTAAACTAGACTCCAGTATAAACAGAACCCTGAGTAAACTGGAATCCAGTATAAACCAAACCTTGAGTAAACTGGAATCCAGTATAAACCAAAACCTGAGTAAACTGGAATCCAGTATAAACCAAAACCTTGAGTAAACTAGAATCCAGTATAAACCAAAACCTGAGTAAACTAGAATCCAGTATAAACCAAACCCTGAGTAAACTGGAATCCAGTATAAACCAAACCCTGAGTAAACTGGAATCCAGTATAAACCATACCCTGAGTAAACTAGAATCCAGTATAAACCAAAACCTGAGTAAACTAGAATCCAGTATAAACCAAACCTTGAGTAAACTGGAATCCAGTATAAACCAAACCCTGAGTAAACTAGAATCCAGTATAAACCAAAACCTTGAGTAAACTAGAATCCAGTATAAACCAAAACCTGAGTAAACTAGAATCCAGTATAAACCAAACCCTGGGTAAACTAGACTCCAGTATAAACCAAACCCTGAGTAAACTAGAATCCAGTATAAACCAAAACCTGAGTAAACTGGAATCCAGTATAAACCAAACCCTGAGTAAACTAGACTCCAGTATAAACAGAACCCTGAGTAAACTGGAATTCAGTATAAACCAAAACCTGAGTAAACTAGAATCCAGTATAAACCAAAACCTTGAGTAGACTAGAATCCAGTATAAACCAAAACCTGAGTAAACTAGAATCCAGTATAAACCAAACCCTGAGTAAACTGGAATCCAGTATAAACCAAACCCTGAGTAAACTGGAATCCAGTATAAACCAAAACCTGAGTAAACTGGAATCCAGTATAAACCAAACCCTGAGTAAACTAGAATCCAGTATAAACCAAACCCTGAGTAAACTAGAATCCAGTATAAACCAAACCCTGAGTAAACTAGACTCCAGTATAAACCAAACCCTGAGTAAACTGGAATCCAGTATAAACCAAACCTTGAGTAAACTAGAATCCAGTATAAACCAAACCCTGAGTAAACTAGAATCCAGTATAAACCAAACCCTGAGTAAACTAGACTCCAGTATAAACCAAACCCTGAGTAAACTAGACTCCAGTATAAACCAAACCTTGAGTAAACTAGAATCCAGTATAAACCAAAACCTGAGTAAACTGGAATCCAGTATAGACCAAACCCTGAGTAAACTAGACTCCAGTATAAACCAAACCCTGAGTAAACTGGAATCCAGTATAAACCAAACCCTGAGTAAACTAGACTCCAGTATAAACCAAACCCTGAGTAAACTAGAATCCAGTATAAACCAAACCCTGAGTAAACTGGAATCCAGTATAAACCAAACCCTGAGTAAACTAGACTCCAGTATAAACCAAACCCTGAGTAAACTAGAATCCAGTATAAACCAAACCCTGAGTAAACTGGAATCCAGTATAAACCAAACCCTGAGTAAACTAGAATCCAGTATAAACCAAACCTTGAGTAAACTGGAATCCACTATAAACAGAACCCTGAGTAAACTAGAATCCAGTATAAACCAAAACCTTGAGTAAACTAGAATCCAGTATAAACCAAAACCTGAGTAAACTGGAATCCAGTATAAACCAAACCCTGAGTAAACTAGAATCCAGTATAAACCAAACCCTGAGTAAACTAGACTCCAGTATAAACCAAACCCTGAGTAAACTAGAATCCAGTATAAACCAAACCCTGAGTAAACTGGAATCCAGTATAAACCAAAACCTGAGTAAACTAGAATCCAGTATAAACCAAACCCTGAGTAAACTAGAATCCAGTATAAACCAAACCCTGAGTAAACTGGATTCCAGTATAAACCAAACCCTGAGTAAACTAGAATCCAGTATAAACCAAACCCTGAGTAAACTAGACTCCAGTATAAACCAAACCCTGAGTAAACTAGAATCCAGTATAAACCAAACCCTGAGTAAACTGGAATCCAGTATAAACCAAAACCTTGAGTAAACTAGAATCCAGTATAAACCAAAACCTGAGTAAACTGGAATCCAGCATAAACCAAACCCTGAGTAAACTAGACTCCAGTATAAACCAAACCCTGAGTAAACTAGACTCCAGTATAAACCAAACCCTGAGTAAACTAGAATCCAGTATAAACCAAACCCTGAGTAAACTAGACTCCAGTATAAACCAAACCCTGAGTAAACTAGAATCCAGTATAAACCAAACCCTGAGTAAACTGGAATCCAGTATAAACCAAAACCTTGAGTAAACTAGAATCCAGTATAAACCAAAACCTGAGTAAACTGGAATCCAGTATAAACCAAACCCTGAGTAAACTGGAATCCAGTATAAACCAAACCCTGAGTAAACTAGAATCCAGTATAAACCAAACCCTGAGTAAACTAGAATCCAGTATAAACCAAAACCTGAGTAAACTAGAATCCAGTATAAACCAAACCCTGAGTAAACTGGAATCCAGTATAAACCAAACCCTGAGTAAACTGGAATCCAGTATAAACCAAACCCTGAGTAAACTAGAATCCAGTATAAACCAAACCCTGAGTAAACTAGAATCCAGTATAAACCAAACCAAGTAAACTGGAATCCAGTATAAACCAAACCCTGAGTAAACTAGAATCCAGTATAAACAGAACCCTGAGTAAACTGGAATCCAGTATAAACCAAACCCTGAGTAAACTAGAATCCAGTATAGACCAAACCCTGAGTAAACTGGAATCCAGTATAAACCAAACCTTGAGTAAACTAGAATCCAGTATAAACCAAACCCTGAGTAAACTAGAATCCAGTATAAACAGAACCCTGAGTAAACTGGAATCCAGTATAATCCAAACCCTGAGTAAACTGGAATCCAGTATAAACCAAACCATGAGTAAACTGGAATCCAGTATAAACCAAACCCTGAGTAAACTGGAATCCAGAATAACCCAAACCCTGAGTAAACTGGAATCCAGCATAAACCAAACCCTGAGTAAACTGGAATCCAGTATAGATCAAACCCTGAGTAAACTGGAATCCAGTATAATCCAAACCCTGAGTAAACTGGAATCCAGTATAAACCAAACCATGAGTAAACTGGAATCCAGTATAAACCAAACCCTGAGTAAACTGGAATCCAGTATAAACAGAACCCTGAGTAAACTGGAATCCAGTATAAAACAAACCGTGAGTAATCTGGAATCCACTATAAACAGAACCCTGAGTAAACTAGAATCCAGTATAAGCAGAACCCTGAGTAAACTAGAATCCAGTATAAACAGAACCCTGAGTAAACTGGAATCCAGTATAAACCAAACCCTGAGTAAACTGGAATCCAGTATAAACCAAACCCTGAGTAAACTGGAATCCAGTATAAACCAAACCCTGAGTAAACTGGAATCCAGTATAAACCAAACCCTGAGTAACCTAGAATCCAGTATAAACAGAACCCTGAGTAAACTAGAATCCAGTATAAACAGAACCCTGAGTAAACTAGAATCCAGTATAAACAGAACCCTGAGTAAACTGGAATCCAGTATAAACAGAACCCTGAGTAAACTAGAATCCAGTATAAACAGAACCCTGAGTAAACTGGAATCCAGTATAAACCAAACCCTGAGTAAACTAGAATCCAGTATAAACAGAACCCTGAGTAAACTAGAATCCAGTATAAACAGAACCCTGAGTAAACTAGAATCCAGTATAAACAGAACCCTGAGTAAACTGGAAGCCAGTTTAAACAGAACCCTGAGTAAACTGGAATCCTGTATAAACAGAACCCTGAGTAAACTAGAATCCAGTATAAACAGAACCCTGAGTAAACTGGAATCCAGTATAAACCAAACCCTAAGTAAACTGGAATCCAGTATAAACCAAACCCTGAGTAAACTAGAATCCAGTATAAACAGAACCCTGAGTAAACTGGAATCATGTATAAACCAAACCCTAAGTAAACTGGAATCATGTATAAACCAAACCCGGAGTAAACTGGAATCCAGTATAAACAGAACCCTGAGTAAACTAGAATCCAGTATAAACAGAACCCTGAGTAAACTAGAATCCAGTATAAACAGAACCCTGAGTAAACTGGAATCCAGTATAAACCAAACCCTGAGTAAACTAGAATCCAGTATAAACAGAACCCTGAGTAAACTAGAATCCAGTATAAACCAAACCCTGAGTAAACTAGAATCCAGTATAAACAGAACCCTGAGTAAACTGGAATCCAGTATAAACAGAACCCTGAGTAAACTGGAATCCAGTATAAACAGAACCCTGAGTAAACTAGAATCCAGTATAAACCAAACCCTGAGTAAACTGGAATTCAGTATAAACAGAACCCTGAGTAAACTGGAATCCAGTATAAACAGAACCGTTGAGTAAACTAGAATCTAGTATAAACCAAACCCTGAGTAAACTGGAATCCAGTATAAACCAAACCCTGAGTAAACTGGAATCCAGTATAAACCAAACCATGAGTAAACTAGAATCCAGTATAGATCAAACCCTGAGTAAACTGGAATCCAGTATAAACAGAACCCTGAGTAAACTGGAATCCAGTATAAACCAAACCCTGAGTAAACTAGAATCCAGTATAAACCAAACCCTGAGTAAACTGGAATCCAGAATAAACAGAACCCTGAATAAACTGGAATCCAGTATAAACCAAACCCTGAGTAAACTAGAATCCAGTATAAATAGAACCCTGAGTAAACTGGAATCCAGTATAAATAGAACCCGGAGTAAACTGGAATCCAGTATAAATTGAACCCTGAGTAAACTGGCATCCAGTATAAACCAAACTTTAAATAAAGTCTCAAATGAAGGAAATCAATGGTGATTTAACTTGTATAAACTGGGGTGGTTTATGGTGTTTAACGCCACTCAATAATTGGTCCCCAGGATGTTCGGTTTAGACAGGCTTCACTGTATTTTACTCTCAGTGTATCTGAAATCAGGCCTCATGAGAGCAGAGGTCTTTGGTGGGAGGGGCCTTATAAGACAGGGAACTACTGTATACTGGTACCTATAAATCACCACATAAAATGCCATTTTTTGGCATACATACCTAACACTGGATACCACCATGCACCATTTGTTATTCCTTCAGGAAATTTGTCCCCACAGTGTAGACCTGTAAACATACTACTATGTGCATAGGAATATACCCTTGATAGATGTTTAAATGTGTCGTCATCAGGAGCTCTCGCGTACCGCATAGACCGATGCCATGAAGCTGAAATCATAATTGGAAAATTTCTAATGCAAGTATATCTGCTTTCAAGTTGTTACAACATTAAAATTGCATGCAGATTATGAACAATATATATATTTTGCAACATGAATGCATTCTTTTCCCTTGATGACTTTATGGTTTATATACCAGAATGTAGGCAACAGCTAAGGCACACTTTAAATCTGGTCTGTAGTTTTATTACTCTCAGAGAGCCATGCAATAATCAACGACCTATATGTGATATTGTATGGATTCATGTCACAAATCATTTATACCACGATTTTCTGAGTTAAACGGTTAAACAGTCTCGTGCTTTGCATTCGATTGTTTAACCATTTAACTCGGAAAACAGTGGGATAAATATTACATATTCATTGAACTTTGCCCATATTAAAGGAAAATAAGACCTATTAAAATGTATATAAAAAATTATATTTGAATCAAGTCGAAAAATGTGCAAAAGGTCTATTGTATTGAGGAATTTCTCAGCCTTGTTTACCAGTAGGTGGTAATACAGATGCTGTACCAGTAAATAAGTCACATGACATTGAATAAGATGGTTTGTGATTGGCTCTCTGAAATTATTTTAAATATACAGATCAGAGTACCAGACTAGTTTTACTGTAGAATAGTTTACCATTAACATAATTATCAAAAGGATAATTAGCCACCACTGCACCACCGTGTAAATTAGCAGACAGAATGAACCTGTGTTGCTTCAGCCAATCCATTACTGCTTGTGTTTCTGGTTGTATTGGAACTGTGTTCACTTCAAAGTATCCTGGGAAATTTCTGTTCAAGTCATATTCATTTACATTTTTTCTGAAAAATAATGGTAAAGCATAATCTAGTTTGCATTAATTAAGAAATAATTCATCGAAGCCGTAATTTGTTGGGAGTTTTAACATGGATTGATAGGATGTTAGTATCGTATCTTAGGAGTTTTTGCTGTCCAAGAATTTTGCTTATCTTTGGCTATTTTAAAATCAGAGTCCTTAGCGAATGCTATATTTGGCATAAGCGCAAGGAAAACATGATAGAGGGTGTGATGTAGAATAATGCAATTTTTGTGCTCTTCAACTCCAAAACTGTTCCACAAAATGGTGACACCCATTAAAGTCAAAATCTTAATTTTTCAACCGTCTAAGCGACTATACTATTGGTTATCTAAATGATAGAAACACTTAAACTATTTTGCTACATCTATTGTTTGAAATAAAAACACATCTTATGCTTGGTTTCTTTCCACTTAAATATGAAATTTTATGGACCTATGACACCAATACAGACCTCAGCCTACTGCCTTGTTCAATATAAAACTCATATCCACCTCTACCAAAGACTATTATTGTATAATACAGTGAAACGTGTCTAAAACTAACTTTCTTTGGACCAGCTTCCTGTGCAGAATAGATATGTGTTTGGTATATAAAGGTTAAATTATCAAAATTTTTCTACATTGTAATTCTATTTTAAGTTTGATTTATTATCAGGCAGCAGTCGCGGTCGTTATCCTATGGTAGTTGGATTTACAACTACCTGTGCAATCAGTGCCTATCACCACTAAAGTTGTGAGTTCAAATCCCACTCAGGTCGTGGTGTACTCGATACAAATTTATGTGATAAGTTGGTCAGTAATTTGCAGAAGGTCGGTGGTTTTCTCTGGTTTCCTCCACCACTAAAATTGACCGCCACGATATAAACAGGTTTCACTATGTTAGATAAGACAGATGCTGCCTGATAATTGAAATACCATAGGATAACGACCGTGACTGCTGCCTGATAATTGAAATACCATAGGATAACGACCGTGACTGCTGCCTGATAATTGAAAGAGAAGTTAAACACCATAATCTTAGACCTATATCAGTTTCCCTTTTATTCAAGGTTCGGCTTAAACAGGTTTCACTGTGTTAGATAAGACAGATGGTAAATATGACTGTACCTTCCTACATTTCCTCTACACTGGCCCTCGACAGAAACTGCAAATCCATCAGGGTTCATAGATGGTAAGATATGTACTACTGTATTGTTGAGGAATGTTTTGATGGTGGAATTAACATTATAATTGGTCAGGTAATGATCAATCAAATGGAGAAGCACTTCTCTGCCTACTACCTGTAAATAGATATTAAAAAAAACTTATTAAGGCTTAAGGCTATGCATCAACTTAACTCCTCATATCCAAAGGTTAATAGGGGCCCGGGTGGCTCAATGAGTTAGGTAGTTGGATTACCTAACAACTCATACAAGCCCATCACCAATACAGCGTGGGTTCGCACCCGACTTTGTAAATGACAAAAAAGGGTGCACTCGACTCGCAGCTGCAAGTGTTAAAGTTTACCAGTTTGCTTGCCTATGGTCGGTGGTTCTCACCGGGTACTCCGTCTTCTTCCACCACTAAAACTGGTCGCCATGATATAGTTGAAATATTGCTGAAAGTGGCGTTAAACACAATAAATCAAATCAAATCAACCAAAGGTTAATGGATTAGAAAGTCTCCTTCTTATGTAAACAAACCCTTGTTATAGTCAGAGATACAGTGAACCCTGTCTAAACCGAATCTCCTTGTGACCTACTTTTGCTAACAAGAATTATCTACATTGCAGCTTTATTTAAAGTTTGGTTTATACAGGTAAACAGGTTTTTCACTGTGTTTTATACTTTTCATTAAAGTTAAATAAATATGAATGGGGTCACTGTGGACAAGATTGTATAGTAGTTGAATTTACTTCTACCTATTTGATCAGTGCCTATCATCACTAATGTTGTGAGTTCGAATCCTGCTCATGGCTAGTTGTACTCGATACAACATGATGTGATAAAGTTTGTCAGTGGCTTGTGGCAGGTCTGTGGTTTTCTCTGAATACTCCTCTTTCCTCCACCAATAAAACTGACCACCGTGATATAATTGAAATATTGTTGAAAGTGGTGTTAAACACCATAATCTTAACCCTATCATCATAAAAGTTGTGATTTAGATTCCCACTCATGGCAAGATGTACTCTACATAACCTTGTGTAATAAATTGTTGGTAGATCTTAAAATTGTAAAAAAAAATATGTCAAATTTGGTTCATTTTACAATAATGTGGTAAACTACAGCATATCCACTACCAGAAATTTTCCATGATCAGATGATACCAGTAAGGCAGTATATTATCATATCATTCAATTAATTATTTTTATTAGCAATATTATAAGGAATTCAACATTTCAAAACAGAAATAATCTTCTTCTTCTTCTTCTACTTACAGGAGTATACTCTTCCTCTATTATTGTCTTCTCCTGAGGGAACTGTTTTCCTATAGTGTTTGTCTGGTTACTTGGGTGTGAGCACTATACCTCACAAGATAACACTACAGGAAAACTGTTCCCTAGGGAAAAGACAATAATATGTTTAGGACATAAAAGAAAAAAACCCCACTGCACTGAGATAGAAACTAAATTAGTCGGCATTGACATTGCCAAACCTCACCATGTTAACAGCAAATGTTTAATAGACTATAGTGCTGTCTATTCAAAGGGAGGTAAATCTTGCCAAAAATATATAAAAATAATGCAGGAAAATCTATTCCACAGTATTAGTCCCCAAAGAAAACATGCATAGTTCCCGTTGTTAGGTATAGTCATCTGTTACCAAGATTAAGCATAAATTGTTCTTAAATAGTAAACACTAATCATCCCATCAATATACAGCATTTTCATATGTTATATACTAAAAGTGTAAAACATCCTGTTTGATATATTGTTTGATAATTTTCCCCAATTTCATGGATGAAAAAAAATGTACCTCTAAAAAAAACCTATAGATATTGAGTAATATACCTCATTCCCATGCATGTTACCAATGTACTTGACATGTGGTCTGAGAGTCACATGATCCTGAGGGTTTCTACCAATAGCCAGCACCCATAAATCTCTTTCTGTAAAATAATGAGCGAGTCAGAATTTTTTGTTAGATTTTGTATTGAATGGGAGATAAATCTGGTTTAAATTTGTAATAATATTTTAAAAGATATTCAATTCGATTTCTACCAATAGCCAGCATCCCTAAATCTCTGTCTGCAATATAATGAGTGAGTGAGTATTTGTTGTTTAACATCAAATGGGTAATTTTTCAACAATAGCATGGCATGCTTGAACAAAAACAAAATATTTGCTTAATTCTTTTAATTTATGTTTAATTCTAGACTGTCAGATTTGTTTGTTAAATTTTGTGTGGAATGGGAGATAACCCTAGTTTAAATTTGTAATAATATTTAAAAAGATATTCAATTCCTACCGAGATCAGTTTAAATTTTACTGAGGTTAGTTCTATTTATAAGTTTATTTTCCAAATTTGTGAAAATCTAGTTTTCTATGTCTACCTTTAAATTAACTAAAAAAGCATCAGCAGAACTTTTTTTGTCTTAAGACAAACAACCATCACATTTTTTATGCATATCTATTATGACACAACAGTGTCCTGCATAAAAAAAAATCCCTGGGACATTGACCTTTAATGTCAAGGTCAATTAGGTAATTTTATTTTCTCCTGTGCAGAAATAGTTTGTCTTAAGGCCCACAACCATCAGAATTTACTTTATATGTATATCATTATAAAACAGTGTCATGTATAAATATTAGATGACTGTGACCTTCACCTTATAGTCAAGGTCAATTAAGTAATTTTAACTTTTTCAATGCATGATTGTTTATCTTAAGGACCTTATGTATATGTATTTGGACAAGATGGAGTGTCACTTACTAAATTAATTAATTAATCAATCACAATCAATCAATCAATCTATTTTAAAGCATATTAGATCACCCCTTTACAACTTACTTTGTACAGTCTTGCCTATACTATACAGATGAGTAAGATTAGGGTACACGGTTGACATGTTGTTCAGGTAGTTAGTGATATCTTCATGGGTATGGTATCGAAAGTTCAAGGAACTGGTCATGTGACATAAACTGACCAATAGCACAAAGTATTTCATTCCAGCTTTTGTCCATCTCAAAGACCAAATGACCATTCCTAAAATAAAAGACAATACAGATATGTCATTTTATTATTAGACATTGTGTCCATATAACACTTGCTGACTCTGAACCGGAGTATAGTTTGAATAATTTTTTCCTGTCAATAAACATTTGGCGATATTCATTTTATGGTTATAATGGATAATATCTTAAGAAATTTAGTTCTTGGTCAATAATTCTGAATTATTGGATATATTTCAACTAGAAAATCATTGAAAATATCAAGAAGATGAAAAAAATTCTCTATTGGAATGCTCATAACAATTCTAATTTAAAAAATATAAATTTTATTCAAAAAGCTAAAACAGGAGATACTTTCCATGACAGAAAATGGAAAAATAATATACACTCTAGCTCAATCAACACCACAGCAACAATTTTTCAAAAAATATATACTTTACATTCTTAACAAACTCTGCAAAGAAAACTGGATTAAATTCTAAGATAAATAAGGAAAGTTTGCAGACATTTGTTTACATTACAATTATGTAAATATTACAACATCATTTTACACAATCTCTTGCTCTCATGTCACATATTAATAGTTTCTGACTTCTATAGACATGACTTATTTTGTTTGTTAACCTGTCTTCATAATGAATTTAACAGAAATTATACTGCTCATTTTAAAATCTTTATGGCAAGAAAAAAGTTTGAAAGTACCAAAGGGATAGTCAGAGGCAATAAATCGAAGAACAAAACGATACAATGGCCAAAATAAAAAAGACAAGCAAATTTGAATTTACTGGTCCGAATCAAATTCTTCATTTTACATTATATATATATCTAAAGAAATATTATAAAACTAGTCTTAGGCTGAAGGACCAGTGCTTATCATGAGGACATGTTTACATCAGTTTAAGTTTACTCAATAACAAAAATATTTACATCTACCTATGTAGACCAAAACAAAATTTAAAATACCTGTGCTTCCACTAACCCTACTGACCCTAATTTTTACTGCCCTTTCTAAAGTTTTTATTGTCATTTTTGAACAAACACTTCAAGTCATATCCTTATCCTGTATAACATAGGTAAACAAAAAAAAATAAAAAATTAACCTACCTACTAACCATTTTGCCAAAAATGTTAGCGGAAACATGGATAATTTTTGTTGGCCTGACCAGAGCATATCAAAGGCACTAATGGAACAGAGTGTAAAAGGAATTCACAGGGCTTTCAATATTTTTCAAGTCTACCAGTACTTTTTATTAAAATTTGAAAACATTTCATGAATATACAACACTCTTTAAAGGTACCAAAGAACATTTTAGGCAGGTAAAAGTACTTGGTACTGCCCCTTATTGAAAGGCCTGATCTGATTCTTAATATTGACAGACAAATTAAAATTCCTCTGTTTTTTCCCCAGTTTAATAGAAATTTGCATGTATATATTTATTCCAAAAAATTAGTATTTGGACCATGTTTTTTTTCTTTTTTTCACATTTTCAATACAAAAAGACACCATAGCTTGTTATTTATATAAATTTTGTATGCAGAAATGTGGATAAATAGATAATATTTGTATAATGTTATAAATTAATTAATCTTAATGCATAAATTTGAAGGTGATTGGTGGTTTATGGAGTTTAATGCCACTTTCAACAAATGTTTCAGTTATATCGTTAAATTTGAAGGAATTACAAAAAAAATTAAAATAAAAAATGATACACTTGCAATTACAAATGAAAAATGGTAAATAAAAAACCCTTTCTGTTTATTCCTAAAATTCTTAAAATAACATCAAATTCTAATTCTCCTTTATCAGGGGTTGTAAACATCAAATTTTCAATTAATTATCACAAATTTACAATTAAGCACGGTCATGATGTGTAATAAGTAAATATTAAGATAACACTACAATCTTAACTATCGTAAACAAACTGACAAGACATTAATTATTTTCACCAAGAAAATATAAGTAAGTAATTGGTATATAAAAAAAAATAGCTTGAGAAATCGTTACGAAAAAAAATAGCTAGAGAAATCTTTATGAAAAAAATAGTTAGAGAAATTGTTACAACTCCCTTACCATAAGTATGCATCATATCTCTATCTCTGGGAGAATGGTTACTTATCTTACAACTTTATATATATACTGCAACCCAGGAATTTATTATCTATACATAAGAAATACCCATAAGAGTGTCAGGAGTTAGAAAATTTATTGTGTATTCTGGATGCACAGCAGTTTAATTATGGGTTAACGTTCTTCATGATTGAACTTCCTTTTCTTTGTCTGTGCTATTGCTATTGCCTGCTATCCAATCCATTTCATTTATTTATGAATAAAATATGCTTAAAATGAAAATAATATTCATTACTTTAGAAAAATTACTAACACTTTCGTTTTCGTCGAATTTGTTTTTCATTTGTTTTTTCATGTTAGTTTTTCCCCCCTTTAATTCCTCTAGGTCTATTTTCAGAATTTATGATAGTAATTACAAGTATTTAGTACAAGTTTGGCACAAATTAAATTTATTTGTTATAATAAATTTATTTGATAGAATTTACATTGGATTAGTTTCAAGAATTAAGTTTTATGATTGAATTATGGGACCTCAAGAGTATTATAGTGAAAAATTTATGGTTGTACGAGGCTTAAGTGTTTAATGAAGCTATAATTTCAAAATAAAACCCCCCCTGTATAAGTATATAAGGGTAAAACAACCTTCCCTTAGTTATGATAGGAATTCTAATTTCTATCATGCATGTATATACCATCTACCAGAATTTTGACATCTCCATTAGCCGATCGTGGGTTCGAGCCCCAATCAGGTAAAATTTCTCCGCGACATAATATGCAGCATTAAGGAGAATCAGCAAAGACTGGTTGGCTCGGAATAAAACGACATGTCTATCTGGTTTCAGTGAGCTAACAGTATAAACTAGAGGCTCAGCCCACTGAGCCTGTATCGCTCACCTGACAATAGAATGATACAAAACCTTTATCTCTAATAGTTTTTGAAATATCAGACAAAAATGTTTAAATTAAAAAAAAATAATAATGAAAAAAGGGCAATAACTCCTAGACAGGTAATCAGATTTATTTCAAAATTGCAGGGCATGTAGATCTTGACAAGCTGAACATGCTTTCAGTTTACACTTAACATCTATCTCTTATAGTTTTTGAAATAAAGGATGAAAAGTATTAACATTTTTAAAATTTGATGAAAAAAGGGCAATAACTTCAAGATGGGTAATCAGATTTACTTTAAAATTGCAGGCTAAGTAAATTTTGATATGCTGCACATGTTTGCTGTTTAAACTTAACATCTATCTCTTATAGTTTTTGAAATAAAATTGATATGCTGCACATGTTTGCTGTTTAAACTTAACATCTATCTCTTATAGTTTTTGAAATAAAAAACGAAAAGTATTAAAATTTTTAAAATTTGATGAAAAAAGGGCAATAACATCAAGATGGGAAATCAGATTTACTTTAAAATTGCAGGCTAGGTAAATTTTGATATGCTGCACATGTTTGCTGTTTAAACTTAACATCTATCTCTTATAGTTTTTGAAATAAAAAACGAAAAGTATTAAAATTTTGAAAATTTGATGAAAAAAGGGCAATAACTCCAAGACAGGTAATCAGATTTTCTTCAAAATTTCAGGGTAGTTAGATCTTGCTGTGCTGATCATTTTTACCCCGTCAGATTTCTGATATTATTAACAGTTTTTGAGTTATTACCAAAAATATGCAATTTTACCATATGTTCTATTTTTAGCAACAGCGGCCATGTTTGTTGGCCGAATGGAGCCAAATGAAGAAGTTTTATAGAGGATCTTACATAGATGCTTCCTGCCAAGTTTGGCTCCATTTGGCCAAGCAGTTTCAGAGGAGAAGATTTTTTTAACATTAGCCAATCAGAAACAAGAATTGCCCTTGGCGGAATGGGACGAAATGAAGATACTTTAAAGAGGACCTTATATAGATGCTTTCTGCCAAGTTTGGTTCCATTTGGCCCAGTTGTTTCAGAGAAGTAGATTAAAATATGAAAAAGTTAGCGGACGGATGACGGACGCCAAGTGATGGCAATACCTCACATGACCCTTTGGGTCAGGTGAGCTAAAAATCCAACTAAGCATGTTGGTCTAGTACACAGCGAACCTCATCATTTTCTCATTGAAAATTATCTTGATCTCGCCATGATATGGCTGAAAAATTGCTGATTTGGCATTAAACAACAATCACTAACTCATTCAACTTAAAAAAAAGTAAGATCATAAAACAAAATACATGTAGCTGAAACAATATTGCTGTAGTTGCCATTTAAAAACAATAATCAATTAATCAATAAATCAATCAATCTCAGAATGTTCAATAAAAGACTTGCTAATACATGACAAAACAATGGAGAAAGTTGTAAGTTGTATATATTTTCAGTACCTTTCTACCATCAACAATGTACCAACTTATACTCACTGTTATACAAAGATGTGTGAACTCTCCTGATATTTAAAACATTTCAATTAAACCATGAAGATACAGACATTCCTTTATCTAATTCCTTGAAGAAAACCATGAGTTTACATTTTATAAGCACCTTTGATCCTTATCCAAAAACAATATGTTTCAAAGATGCTATGGTAATTTTTCTCTGAAACTTTTACTTGGGAATATTTAGGAATCCTTTGTTTTTGTTTAAAACATTTCTTATCTTGTCCATAATCTTCAACGTTCTCAGGTTTTTAATTTTCACAGTATGAGGATTTGATTGAACACAACTTATGATCAATTTTCCAAATTAACAAATTGCATCTTCAGTAAACACAAAATATACAAATGGAGGATTGTCTTTCTTAAAGAAAATAAATAAAGTTTGAAAAACAACAATGGTACATAAGTCTTATCTTAAATGTCACTTTCAACAATATTTCAGCTATATCATGGCTGTCATTTTATTGGTGGAGGAAACCGGAGTACCTCAAGAAAACCAGGGGCCTGTCCCAAGTCACTGACAAACTTTATCACATAATGTCGTACACCTCGCCCTGATCGAGATTCAAACTCAAAACTTCAGTGGTGATAGGCACTGATTGCACAGGTAGTTGTAAATCCAACTACCATACAATCACTACCACGACGACCCCTCTACATCTTAAATGAGAAAATATAGTTTACAATAAAAAATTCATTATTCCACTGATGACAAAATGTCATTTTTTGATAAAAATTAAATTTTGATTGGAACAAATTACCTTAGAATCAATAGCTCTGTCACCAGACCTTGAATCATTCATAAATGCTATTTCCAATCTAAGGATTCACTTCAAGTTACTGAATTTGCACTTAGTCATTGTATCATGTTGTACACAGTTATATAATATTTTCTACTTTTTGTTTTAATTATTGTTTAAGAAAGTTCAAGTACATGTGCTCACTAAATCTGGGATATTTTACACCCTAACATTTTTACTTGGAAGAAGAAGAAGAAATTGAAACTTAATTGTCTGACAGCCATTCTGTTTCAATATACATACAGGTGGATTGGGTTGGACAAACATCAATTTAATTTAATTCTCAATTAATCCTTAGGTGCAAACTAATGTCATGTACATTTCAAGTATTTTTAAATTAAAATTTTTAATTGAGACTTAACTTTAACTAAGGTTTGTGCAACCCAGTCCTGGCCTTAAAGGTTATAAAACTTTTATATCGTCGTCGGTCAGAACTGCATGTCCTACATATTTCTCCAAAACATCAGTCACTTGTCTTGATAAATGTATCTTTACTATCTACATGAACTTGTGTTGATAGAAAAGATATTTTGATCTATAATATAAATACATAATTCATGCAGTTTCTCTTCTCATTCATACAGAAATATATTATATTCACCACCACTTTTTTTTAAATCAGTACTTCAACAAATACCTACTCATATTTCTTTTCAATGACACAACCCCTCATCTCGTCTTCAAAAATAAATGACTTTTTCTCCTTTTTTTTCTACATACTAAAAATACTCATTCTTCTCTTCCTCAAAAGTATATTGCCTTTTTTTTACTCCTCATTTATCCATTGGTACCCATCCTCTGCTCCAACATCTCAATTCCACTCAAATACATTGTCTATGCATCTTTTCTTTTACCCCCTCCCCCTTTTTTTTCAAAACAAAATAGACTTATCTCCCTTTATTCATCCCTAAAAAGATTGATGTCCTCTCCATCAGAAATATTCTTCCAATCAGCTGATTTTCTCATCAAAAATTTATATACTTCACACACCCCTCGAAAATACACTGTTCGTCTACTCTCCTATGTTCCTATACCTTCCTTATCTTTCTTTGCAAATTAACTTGTCTACCCTCCCCTCTATATTTTCCCTAAGAAAAACAAGAAACTTACTGCCACAAATTAACTGTCTCACTCTTTGCTGTCATGTATTCTACTCCAATCAAATGTGTTAAAGCATGTTTCTCATAAGCTGTGATCCTCCCTCCTATATTTTCCCTCAGAAAACAAGAGACTTACTGTCACAAATGGACTGTCTTACTGATCTTTACTCGGTGCTGTCATGTAACCCTGTATTCTATTTCAATCACCATGTTAAAGCATGTTTAGTATAACTGTCTCATAAGCTGTGTCCCTCCCTCCTATATTTTCCCTCAGAAAAACAAGAGACTTACTGTCACAAATTAACTGTCTCACACCTTGCTGTCATGTATTCTACTCCAATCAAATGTGTTAAAGCATGTTTAGAATAGCTGTCTCATAAACAAGACTTACAGCCACAGATTACACGTCTCACTCTGTGCCGTCATGTAAACTTGTATTATGTGTTACTCCCTCCTATATTTTCCCTCAGAAAAACAAGAGACTTACTGTCACAAATTAACTGTCTCACACCTTGCTGTCATGTATTCTACTCCAATCAAATGTGTTAAAGCATGTTTAGAATAGCTGTCTCATAAACAAGACTTACAGCCACAGATTACATGTCTCACTCTGTGCTGTCATGTAAACTTGTATTATGTGTCACTCCCTCCTATATTTTCCCTCAGTAAAACAAGACACTTACTGCCACAAACTAACTGTCTCCTCCGTTCTGTCATGTAACCCTGTATTCTATTCTAATCAAATGTTAAAGCATGTTTAGTAAATCTGTCTGTGTGCTGTGCATGCTACTGTGGTATTTAATTATCAAGTGCCTGTCAATTAGTCTAAATAATGTATGTTCCACATTTGTAACACACATTCATTACTCTACAAGATTTCCAGGATTCTTTTCACTTGAGAGATCAATCTCTTAATTTATGTTTGTTAACAAGGAGACTGAAGCATTTCAATATGAGTTACAGTTAAGTTCATCTGCTTGAGCAAAATAGCCTTGATTAAAATGCATTTGGAATCTTCAACATGATAATAATTAACAGCTGCAATCAACTTTTCTATAATAGATTTTGTTCTTTTCTGCAACCCCTCCCCCCTCCCCCCAAAAAAAACCAAACACAAAAAAAAGCCCCAAAAAACCCAAACAAATAAAAGAAAAAAAACAAAAAAAAACAAAAAACAACATTTTCACTTAAGTTGATAATTATAGCCCTGTAACTCTGCTGAGAAAAAAAAAACCTGATTTATGTTTCATAAGTCTTAGCAAAGTTGGGATTCAAATATTTTGAAATCCACTTGTTCCATGTCACATTTATTCTTCTTCTGTTGTTGGGTACTATTCCAAAACATTTTAGATCTGACAGTCTTCTATTAAGATATTTACCAAAGTTGGAATTCAAATATATATCTGGAAGTCTTGAAATAAATTGGTGAGAATAGGTGAAATAATAAACTTTTAATATTAAAAAACAAATATTTTACCCCGGAAAAAGTATTCAGATATCACTCATTTTCTATCTTAACTGAGGTATATTTTAAATAAAGATTTAGTATAAATTTGATGAAAATCTATCAAAAATCGAATTTGCTAGTATGCACACAAGCAACAATTCTCAAAATTCACAGTTTTTCATTATAAAAAAATCAAAGATTGTATTCAGATATCACTCATTTTCGAACTAAACTGAAATATTCTTTAAATGAATATTTTCTATAAATATGGTGAGAAACTACAGCATACACTAGCAACAAATCTAAAAATGCACAGTTTTTCATTAAAAAAACAAAAATTTGACACTTATGGTGGTTTAGAATCACTAATAATTGTTTTAGGCTGTAGTGTTAACAAAGTATTTTGAATCTGAGAAAAGTTGGTTGTGTAAATGTAAACTAGTAATGTAACAAATGTCAAATTAAACAATGACAATTTGTTGTAGTAAATAACATTCTCAGGAACAAAATCTTGTCACTCAGCATTGACAAAAAACAACAAATTATGACAAATTTTCAGTGGATTGATACAATGATCTATTTACACTTCAGGCAAAGAGTCTATTACACAACTGAGAAGGTTTAGCAGTTCTAAAGAAGAAGATCAAAAATGAACCACAGATGATTTCAACAATGTGATACTGAAATTTTTTGAATGTTGAAAACAAAATATAATATACTGTAGTTCGATTCAAGTTTTTATTTTCATTATCAAAAGAACAGAGAGAGAGAGAGAGAGAGCACAAGAAAAAAACCTTTTTGTTATTGTTATTGTTTTTGTTTGTTTGTTTTTTTAATAAATAATAAATAACCATATTTTGAACCTGAGGCTGATTATATAAATCATCTTTATAAACTTATCTTGTCAGAACAGAATAGTATATCATATTTTTTTTCTAAATAAATAAACAAATCTATGTGGACAATAAAGTCTTTTAAATGGGAAAAGTCTTGTAACTGGAAATTTAAGGGAGCAAGTGATTGTAGTTTTCTACTTCTTTCAAAGGCTGACCATCTTGAACACTCTATCACTCACACCTCCAAATGCTCTCGTCTCTTTAAAGAAAAAGATGTTTCAACCAACAGCCTGAAAAAAATACTTTACACCTTTTTCTTTAAACTATTGTACTTTATGGTAAACCATTTTGTTTTTACAATCTGAATTTCTGTATTATGAAAAACGTAGATATCTGATTTAGTGTGTACAATGAGTAACTGGTCAGGAATAACCTTCCTCAGGTACACTCGCAGTCAAAATATTGGAGAGCATGTACATGTAATTTAAAGAGCCTAAAAAAGATAGCAAAAATCGGCTAAATGAACATGAAATTTAAAGATGAATATCCTGGACTGTGATGGAAATTGAAGTTACACATACCCATGGTTAGGTGTACCTCATACAACAGGCATGTGCTAAAAGGTGGAGTGGAGTCATGGAGTGGAGTCTTGGAGACTCCAAGTTAGAGTGGAGTCTTGAAGACTCCAAGTTGGAGTGTAGTTTATGATTTTTCTGTAGATGTATTTTGTAAACTAGGAATTGATAAATAAAAAAGTAGATGATTACTAGATATTTTAAATCTTTTCAACATTTCACACTACATCAATCATATCAAACAGACCATAATTCAATGTTGAATACCAAGTGAGTCTAATAACAGCTTATGCTCGGATGATAAATTCTGCTTGATTTCATTATGAATTAAGATATCACAGATCCAACCATTTCATCTTACTTTTATGGCTGGAATTATCAGAAAATGTTATGGCTGTGGACAAGCATTTTCAGAAAGATATCGAAATGCTCCAAACGACCTAGTGTTGAAGAAAAGATATGATCACAGAATATACCTAAGTCCTAGATCTAAAATACCGAAACATTCAGCTTCTTTGCAGAACACATATTTTCATTTAAATGTTGACTGTGCTAGGAAGAAAAATCCAGTTTGAATTCAGAGATATCTTAATTCATAATGAAATCAAGCAGAATTTATCACCCGAGCATAAGCTGTTATTAGACTCGCTTGGTATTCAACATTGAATTATGGTCTGTTTGATATGATTGATGTAGTGTGAAATGTTGAAAAGATTTGAAATATATAGTAATCATCTATTTTTTTATTTATCAATTCCTAGTTTACAAAATACATCTACAGAAAAATCATAAACTACACTCCAACTTGGAGTCTCCAAGACTCCACTCCACCTTTTAGCACATGCCCATACAGCATTATATGATAAAGTAACTTGCAGCAGTGGCATTTAACGCCCTTACCCTCACACTGAACTTTTTTTTTATTGCATACAGTTGCCCCCCCCCACCCCCCATTTTATCTGAATTATAGCAATCATTAAAAAAATTATCTGTTAAATAAATCAAAGCTATCATTTTGAACAAAAATTATTTTAAAAGGTGTGTCTCTATAAATATAAGATTTCACCGAAAATACTCCTGACATCTAAACGGGAATATGATCTTTTAAAAGGTAAACACCTTTACACATAATTAATGTCAACAATTTCTAATTTTAATAATGACTTTCGCTGTCAAAGAATAATGTCCAGATGTCAGGTCAATGTTACTACACATTATCATAAATCATCTTTTTAACTAGTCTGTATATTATTACGGGGGCCACCAACCAACAGGACATCCACTTGTAATACCTAGTTCAACATCCTTAAGGTTAATATTATTATAGCCAGCAACATCCGATTTAAAAACTGGATTCTAAACCAGAGGCTGCGTGGAGTTTGAAATTAGGCACATGGTTAACAGGGATTTCAATATTTTTCAAGTGTACCAGTACTTCACAATTTACAGACAGTACTTTTTATCAAAATTTGAACAATTTTCATGAATATCTTATACAACACTCTTTAAAATCAGGAGGTACCAAAGACCATTTTAATCGGGTAAAAGTACCTGGTACCGCCCCTTATTAAAAGGCCTTGGTTAAGAGGTATATCTTATTTGCTTCAAAATGAAAAAAACCCATTTATTAAGATATTCAATGATTTTAGTAAAAAAAGGTCTTAATTTGCATAATAAAAAAAGAATCTGTAAAATTACAAATTTCATAGACAAAGTGGTATATGTTAAATAACACAATAGTATGAAGAAATCTTGGCCATTTAAAGGCATACAAGCTGTCAGAATTGATTTTATTTTATATTAAAAGTTGCCAATATTTGATGCTTTATACTAATTGCAGTTGAAATTTTTCATAATATCATACGTAAATAGCCTAGAACGAAGGAAATACGTCGCTGTTTGATTTTCTTGCATCCAGTAAAGAATTCAATGTTGATACATGCAATATTCATATGACCTGACAGTGAACTTATTCGGGAAAGCGTTTGCGCATATGCGAAATTGTTTGTTGATAAAAAAAATGTCTGATGTACATGTGCAAAAATCGAATCGAGGACGAAAAAAAACCATTGACGGATTCTACATGAAAACAACACAAAAAGGATAATTCAGCAAAATACAACAAAATCAGAGTATGCATAGGTGATGAATATGACAGATGGACTGAACTTAAGGACGTCTTGCGGATAAAAACACATGCAGAAGTTGCAAAAGTTCTGTTGGATAGGTAGGTTCATCTCACGTGTGATTTCTTCTGTTTTGGTCTTAAATTATTGACATAACCACTTGTTCCATTAGTTTTACATTCTTTCTACAGAAGTGTTTATAGTCTTTATATATATATATCAATGCGTTTTATCAGTGAAATGATTGTATATGTGTCTATGAAATTTGCGGATGATGATGCTAGACACTAGATTTAAGGGGGCCCGCAGAAGGGTAATTTTAAAAACACGTCATTTCCATGCATTTCGATTGCTTTATACTACCATAAGGCTAACATTCCTTGTTGCAGAATATATTTTATACGTTTTAAAATATATAAAAGCAATTTATGAAGTGATAACGTCCCGTAGGATTTGTTAATTGAACTATTTATTCAAGTTGAGCTGTCCATTTTTTTTTCAGAACAAATCAAAATATTAAAATATTTTTGATTTTTAAGATAAAGTATCCCAGTGCCATCCCTCATGATGTTTATGTAAGAGTCTAGACTTTTCACAAATAGATTACCTCAAAAATAAATTTAGTTTGCTTTTTCTTAAACAGGTATGAATTAGCTTTGAGTCCATTGGCATTGAAAATAAACAAGAGGCTCCCAGGAGCCTGTAATCGCTCACCTGGATCAAAGCTGCTTTCAATAACAACGCAACTGCACTGTGGTGGTCATCTTGGTCAGAGGGTGGGACCATCAGACACAATTTTGGAAGAGGACCATCCAATGACTCTTTTATCAAAGTTTGGTTCCAATTGAGCAACTGGTTCCAGACAAGAAGATTTTTATGTGAATTTCCCATAGGGTTCTATGTTAAGCTAAGTTTCGGCTGTGGGGGCCATCTTGATCGAAGGGCCGAACCGCCAGACATTTTTTGGAAGAGAACCATCCAATGACTATTTCATCAAAATTTTGTTCTTATTGAGCAAATGGTTTCAGACAAGAAGATTTTTATGGGAATTTCCCATAAGGTCCTATGTTAAATTAAGTTCGGCTGTGGCGGCCATCTTGGTCGGTGTTCTGAAATACCGGACACAATTTTGGAAGAGGACCACCCAAGAATCATTTCAGCAAAGTTTGGTTGAGATTGGCTCCGTAGTTTCAGAGGAGAATTTTTTTTTTAATTTCATCCCCCCTTTTTTCTAATTTGCATAATCGGTCAAAATCGGCAAAAGTTCAAAGTTAAAAAATTGCCCGTAATATATGTTAAAAAGCTCATCATTATGCTTATATAATTCAAATTTGGGCACTTTCTGGCTTAAAATAGAGCAGTTTTGGCCATTTGAAGAAATTTCTATTTTTAGTAATGGCGGCCATCTTGGATACAGGACGGCGCTGACGGACACAATTTTGAAAGGGGACCACCTAAGGATCATTTCAGCAAAGTTTGGTTGAGATTGGCTCAGTAGTTTCAGAGGAGAAGATTTTTTTTAAATTTCATCCACCCTTTTTTCTAATTTGCATAATCGGTCAAAATGGGTAATGGGATTTACTTCAAAATTGCATGGTAGGTAGATCTTGACATGCTGCACATTTTTGCAATTTAAACTTAACATCTATCTCTAAATAGTTTTTGAAATATAAGACGAAAAGTATTAAAATAAAAAAAAAAATTGATGAAAAAAGGGCAATAACTCCAAGATGGGTAATCAAATTTACTTCAAAATTGCAGGGTAGGTAGATCTTGACATGCTGAACATGTTTGCAGTTTCAACTTACCATCTGTCTCTTATAGTTTTTGAAATAAAGGATGAAAAGTATTAAAATTTTGAAAATTTGATGAAAAAAGGGAAATAACTCCAAAATGGGTAACGGGATTTACTTCAAAATTGCAGGATGGATAGATCTTGATATGTCGCACATTTTTGCAATTTAAAGTTAACCTTTATCTCTTATAGTTTTTGAAATATAAGATGAAAAGTATTAAAATTTTACAAATTTGATGAAAAAGGGCAATAACTCCAAGATGGGTCATCAGATTTACTTCAAAATTGCAGGGTAGGTAGATCTTGATGTGCTGATCATTTTTACCCCGTGTCAGATTTTTGATATTATTAACGTTTTTGAGTTATTACCCAAAACCTGCAATTTTACCATATGTTCTATTTTTAGTAACAGTGGCCATGTTGGTTGGTGCACGGCATCACCGGACACAATTTTGAAACTAGACACCCTAGTGATGATTCAGACCAAGTTTGGTTTCCATTGGTCTAGTACTTTCAGAGGAGAAGATTTTTGAAAAAGTTTACGACGGACGACGACGACGGACGCCAAGTGATGGCAATAGCTCACCTGACCCTTTGGGTCAGGTGAGCTAAAAATATAAACAATGAGCCAGCAACTACAAGAAATCTTGAATCCCAAAATGAAACAATTTCTACAACAGCAACATCAACACCAGAACCTTCAAACCTACCAGTAAATTTTATGTTTGATGTTTCTGGAATATCCTCCTCCGACAAAGAAGGTGAAAAAATGTAAGTAGTATTATGCTGAATGTTAATTGTATTTTTGAGAACACAGTTTCATGAAAAATTCATACAGGTATATAATTTCATATCAAAAGAAAATCCCCATATAATCAGATGGTTGCTCCCTAAATAAATAATATAGCTACAATAAAGTAGTTCCTGTGACAGACTTAGACAGCAACCAATTTTAAACAATGTGCACACTTTTGAACATCTAAAACATTATAATAAACTTTAAAATCACAGGAGCTACATTATTGTAAATATAATTAATAATGTTTTGCCATTTCTGTTAGGACCTGACATCTTTCAAACTGGGTGATTCGAAAAACTGTTTCAATTTTCAGAGAAAGAATAAATTACCAGGAATACACAATGAACAAGAATTATAGTCGATTATAGCAGTGTTTTTGAAAAGTGTCAGTTTGGCAGATAAAAAATCAAAATGTCAGACAAAATTAGTTTTCTGTCAGTCCAAATGTCTGATTCAAAACTTTTGAATATTATATAGAACAGAATTAAATACTCTTGACTGACAAAATAAGTTTGGACTGATAAACTTCCAGGGTAATGTCAGTCCAAATCATGGCAAATGTTTGATAAGAAAATATTCTTTTTCAGAAACTCTGTTATTGGTAGATTATTGTGAAACTTTATTTTGTAGACAAATTCATATGTCTGGTATTGAAGAGATCGAGACAGAGGTCAACACTTGTATGGAAAAATCAAGCAGTTTTATAAATCCATTTGAGTAAGTAAAGTTTTTACTTGTTATTGTTGAAATGACAGTGCTCTTAGTAAAAATAACCAGAGGCTCTCAAGAGCCTGTATCATTCACCTGGTTATAAAAAGAACCAATTGGTCCTATGTAAAAACTATGTCCTGCAGTGGTAGTCATCTTGGAATTCCGATCAACATAAAAAACACAAAGTTTGTAAAGGACCTTCCAATGATTGATGCACAGTTTAGGTTCAATCAGTGCAATAGCTTCAGAGAAGAACATATTTCTGTATTTTCCCCATATGGTCCAGTGTTAATACTATGACCTGTGATGGCAGCCATCTTGGATTTCCGATCGGCATAAAAAACAGAAACTTTGTAGAGGACCTTCCAATGATCATTCTTGGGCAGTTTGGTTTCAGTTGTCCAAGTGGTTTCAGAGAAGAAGTGTTTTGAAACATTTTCCCTAGAGGGTCCAATGTTAAACTAAATCCTGCCGTAGCCGTCATTTTGAATTTCATATCGGACCAAAAAACCTAAAGTTTGTAGAGGACCATCCAATGAACATTCATGTACAGTTTGGCTTTAATCATATTTGTAGTTTCTGAGAAGAAGGCATTTGAACATTTTCCCATAGGGTCCAATGTTAATCTATGTCCTGCAGTGGCAGCCATCTTGGATTTCCGATCAGCATAAAAAACAGAAACTTTGTAGGGACCTTCCAATGATCATTCTTGGGCAGTTTGGTTTCAATTGTCCAAGTGGTTTCAGAGAAGAAGCGTTTTGAAACATTTTTCCCATAGGGTCCAATGTTAAACTAAGTCCTGTCGTAGCTGCCATTTTGAATTTCATATCGGAACAAAAAACCTAAAGTTTGTAGAGGACCATCCAATGAACATTCATGTACAGTTTGGCTTTAATCATATTTGTAGTTTCTGAGAAGAAGGCATTTGAACATTTTCCCATAGGGTCCAATGTTAATCTATGTCCTGCGGTGGCGGCCATCTTGGATTTCCGATCAGCATAAAAAACAGAAAGTTTGTAGAGGACCTTCCAATGATCATTCTTGGGAAGTTTGGTTTCAATTGTCCAAGTGGTTTTAGAGAAGAAGCGTTTTGAAACATTTTCCCCATAGGGTCCAATGTTAAACTAAGTCCTGCCGTAGCCGCCATTTTGAATTTCATATCGGACCAAAAAACCTAAAGTTTGTAGAGGACCATCCAATGAACATTCACGTACAGTTTGGCTTTAATCATATTTGTAGTTTCTGAGAAGAAGGCATTTGAACATTTTCCCATAGGGTCCAATGTTAATCTATGTCCTGTGGTGGCAGCCATCTTGGATTTCCGATCGGCATAAAAAGCAGTATGTTTGTAGAGGACCTTCCAATGATCATTCCTGGGCAGTTTGGTTTCAATTGTCCAAGTGGTTTCAGAGAAGAAGCGTTTTGAAACATGTTTCCCATAGGGTCCAATGTTAAACTAAGTTCTGCCGTAGCCGCCATTTTGAATTTCATATCGGAACAAAAAACCTAAAGTTTGTAGAGGACCATCCAATGAACATTCATGTACAGTTTGGCTTTAACCATATTGGTAGTTTCTAAGAAGGCATTTGAACATTTTCCCATAGGGTCCAATGTTAATCTATGTCCTGCGGTGGTGGCCATCTTGGATTTCCGATCGGCATAAAAAACAGAAACTTTGTAGAGGACCTTCCAATGTTTATTCCTGGGCAGTTTGGTTTCAATTGTCCAAGTGGTTTCAGAGAAGAAGCGTTTTGAAACATTTTTCCCTAGAGGGTCCAATGTTAAACTAAGTCCTGTCGTAGCCATTTTGAATTTCATATCGGAACAAAAAACCTACAGTTTGTAGAGGACCATCCAATGAACATTCATGTACAGTTTGGCTTTAATCATATTTTTAGTTTCTGAGAAGAAGGCATTTGAACATTTTCCCATAGGGTCCAATGTTAATCTATGTCCTGCGGTGGTGGCCATCTTGGATTTCCGATCAGCATAAAATACAGAAACTTTGTAGAGGACCTTCCAATGATCATTCTTGGGAAGTTTGGTTTCAATTGTCCAAGTGGTTTTAGAGAAGAAGCGTTTTGAAACATTTTCCTCATAGGGTCCAATGTTAAACTAAGTCCTGCCGTAGCCGCCATTTTGAATTTCATATCGAACCAAAAAACCTAGAGTTTGTAGAGGACCATCCAATGAACATTCACGTACAGTTTGGCTTTAATCATATTTGTAGTTTCTGAGAAGAAGGCATTTGAACATTTCCCATAGGGTCCAATGTTAATCTATGTCCTGCGGTGGCAGCCATCTTGGATTTCCGATCGACATAAAAAGCAAAAAGTTTGTAGAGGACCTTCCAATGATCATTCTTGGGCAGTTTGGTTTCAATTGTCCAAGTGGTTTCAGAGAAGAAGCGTTTTGAAACATGTTTCCCATAGGGTCCAATGTTAAACTAAGTCCTGCCGTAGCCGCCATTTTGAATTTCATATCGGACCAAAAACCCTAAAGTTTGTAGAGGACCATCCAATGAACATTCACGTACAGTTTGGCTTTAATCATATTTGTAGTTTCTGAGAAGAAGGCATTTGAACATTTTCCCATAGGGTGCAATGTTAATCTATGTCCTGCGGTGGCAGCCATCTTGGATTTCCGATCGGCATAAAAAACAGAAACTTTGTAGAGGACCTTCCAATGATCATTCCTGGCCAGTTTGGTTTCAACTGTCCAAGTGGTTTCAGAGAAGAAGCGTTTTGAAACATTTTCCCTAGAGGGTCCAATGTTAAACTAAGTCCTGCCGTAGCCGCCATTTTGAATTTCATATCGGACCAAAAAACCTAAAGTTTGTAGAGGACCATCCAATGAACATTCATGTACAGTTTGGCTTTAACCATATTGGTAGTTTCTAAGAAGGCATTTGAACATTTTCCCATAGGGTCCAATGTTAATCTATGTCCTGCGGTGGTGGCCATCTTGGATTTCCGATCGGCATAAAAAACAGAAACTTTGTAGAGGACCTTCCAATGTTTATTCCTGGGCAGTTTGGTTTCAATTGTCCAAGTGGTTTCAGAGAAGAAGCGTTTTGAAACATTTTTCCCTAGAGGGTCCAATGTTAAACTAAGTCCTGTCGTAGCCATTTTGAATTTCATATCGGAACAAAAAACCTACAGTTTGTAGAGGACCATCCAATGAACATTCATGTACAGTTTGGCTTTAATCATATTTGTAGTTTCTGAGAAGAAGGCATTTGAACATTTTCCCATAGGGTCCAATGTTAATCTATGTCCTGCGGTGGTGGCCATCTTGGATTTCCGATCAGCATAAAATACAGAAACTTTGTAGAGGACCTTCCAATGATCATTCTTGGGAAGTTTGGTTTCAATTGTCCAAGTGGTTTTAGAGAAGAAGCGTTTTGAAACATTTTCCCCATAGGGTCCAATGTTAAACTAAGTCCTGCCGTAGCCGCCATTTTGAATTTCATATCGAACCAAAAAACCTAGAGTTTGTAGAGGACCATCCAATGAACATTCACGTACAGTTTGGCTTTAATCATATTTGTAGTTTCTGAGAAGAAGGCATTTGAACATTTCCCATAGGGTCCAATGTTAATCTATGTCCTGCGGTGGCAGCCATCTTGGATTTCCGATCGACATAAAAAGCAGAAAGTTTGTAAAGGACCTTCCAATGATCATTCTTGGGCAGTTTGGTTTCAATTGTCCAAGTGGTTTCAGAGAAGAAGCGTTTTGAAACATGTTTCCCATAGGGTCCAATGTTAAACTAAGTCCTGCCGTAGCCGCCATTTTGAATTTCATATCGGACCAAAAACCCTAAAGTTTGTAGAGGACCATCCAATGAACATTCACGTACAGTTTGGCTTTAATCATATTTGTAGTTTCTGAGAAGAAGGCATTTGAACATTTTCCCATAGGGTCCAATGTTAATCTATGTCCTGCGGTGGCAGCCATCTTGGATTTCCGATCGGCATAAAAAACAGAAACTTTGTAGAGGACCTTCCAATGATCATTCCTGGCCAGTTTGGTTTCAACTGTCCAAGTGGTTTCAGAGAAGAAGCGTTTTGAAACATTTTCCCTAGAGGGTCCAATGTTAAACTAAGTCCTGCCGTAGCCGCCATTTTGAATTTCATATCGGACCAAAAAACCTAAAGTTTGTAGAGGACCATCCAATGAACATTCATGTACAGTTTGGCTTTAACCATATTGGTAGTTTCTAAGAAGGCATTTGAACATTTTCCCATAGGGTCCAATGTTAATCTATGTCCTGCGGTGGTGGCCATCTTGTATTTCCGATCGGCATAAAAAACAGAAACTTTGTAGAGGACCTTCCAATGTTTATTCCTGGGCAGTTTGGTTTCAATTGTCCAAGTGGTTTCAGAGAAGAAGCGTTTTGAAACATTTTTCCCTAGAGGGTCCAATGTTAAACTAAGTCCTGTCGTAGCCATTTTGAATTTCATATCGGAACAAAAAACCTAAAGTTTGTAGAGGACCATCCAATGAACATTCATGTACAGTTTGGCTTTAATCATATTTGTAGTTTCTGAGAAGAAGGCATTTGAACATTTTCCCATAGGGTCCAATGTTAATCTATGTCCTGCGGTGGTGGCCATCTTGGATTTCCGATCAGCATAAAATACAGAAACTTTGTAGAGGACCTTCCAATGATCATTCTTGGGAAGTTTGGTTTCAATTGTCCAAGTGGTTTTAGAGAAGAAGCGTTTTGAAACATTTTCCCCATAGGGTCCAATGTTAAACTAAGTCCTGCCGTAGCCGCCATTTTGAATTTCATATCGAACCAAAAAACCTAGAGTTTGTAGAGGACCATCCAATGAACATTCACGTACAGTTTGGCTTTAATCATATTTGTAGTTTCTGAGAAGAAGGCATTTGAACATTTCCCATAGGGTCCAATGTTAATCTATGTCCTGCGGTGGCAGCCATCTTGGATTTCCGATCGACATAAAAAGCAAAAAGTTTGTAGAGGACCTTCCAATGATCATTCTTGGGCAGTTTGGTTTCAATTGTCCAAGTGGTTTCAGAGAAGAAGCGTTTTGAAACATGTTTCCCATAGGGTCCAATGTTAAACTAAGTCCTGCCGTAGCCGCCATTTTGAATTTCATATCGGACCAAAAACCCTAAAGTTTGTAGAGGACCATCCAATGAACATTCACGTACAGTTTGGCTTTAATCATATTTGTAGTTTCTGAGAAGAAGGCATTTGAACATTTTCCCATAGGGTCCAATGTTAATCTATGTCCTGCGGTGGCAGCCATCTTGGATTTCCGATCGGCATAAAAAACAGAAACTTTGTAGAGGACCTTCCAATGATCATTCCTGGCCAGTTTGGTTTCAACTGTCCAAGTGGTTTCAGAGAAGAAGCGTTTTGAAACATTTTCCCTAGAGGGTCCAATGTTAAACTAAGTCCTGCCGTAGCCGCCATTTTGAATTTCATATCGGACCAAAAAACCTAAAGTTTGTAGAGGATCATCGAATGAACATTCATGTACAGTTTGGCTTTAATCATATTGGTAGTTTCTGAGAAGAAGGCATTTGAACATTTTCCCATAGGGTCCAATGTTAATCTATGTCCTGCGCTGGTGGCCATCTTGGATTTCCGATCGGCATAAAAACAGAAACTTTGTAGAGGACCTTCCAATGATCATTCCTGGGCAGTTTGGTTTCAATTGTCCAAATGGTTTCAGAGAAGAAGCATTTTGAAACATTTTCCCCATAGGGTCCAATGTTAAACTAAGTCCTGCCGTAGCCGCCATTTTGAATTTCATATCGGAATAAAAAACCTTAAGATTGTAGAGGACCATCCAATGAACATGCATGTACAGTTTGGCTTTAATAATATTTGTAGTTTCTGAGAAGAAGGCATTTGAACATTTTCCCATAGGGTCCAATGTTAATCTATGTCCTGCGATGGTGGCCATCTTGGATTTCCAATCGGCATAAAAAACAAAATTTGGTAAAGGACATTCCAATGATCATTCATTTACAGTTTGGGTTCAGTCAGTTCATTAGTTTCAGGGAAGAAGATCTTTGAAATTTCAGCCAATCAGAACATAATATTGGCCCTGGCAGTCATGTTGAATATCCGACTGGAACGAAAAACAGAAATTTTGTAGAGGACCATCCAAGGAACATTCCTGCTAAGTTTGGTTCCAATTGGCCCAGTGGTTTCGGAGAAGAAGCTTGAAATGTGAAAAGTTTACAGACGACAGACGACGGACGCCAAGTGATGGCAATAGTTCACATGGACCTTTGGTCCAGGTGAACTAAAAAAGGAGTCTAAAATAACTCGTCGATCTCCCTCCAAAATATACTTCAATTTCGTATTCATTCTATATGGTGCCCATGAGGCATTATCTTTTCTAAACAGGAGGGGGGTAATTTTGATATATTAAATCCATATTTTTTTCACACTTTCGGATATGGATTCAAGTTACACAAATCTTGTATATTTTGGTAACTATAAAACCATTATTGATAGCAAATTATCACTCAATACATATCATATGTCTTACATGATTTCTTTCAGTCTTACAGTTGAACTTTCAGAAGGAGATTTTGGGGATGATGACGAACAGTCCTCGGATGAAGATTATGAACCTAGTTTTAATTTATCAATAAGGTAAATTCAATTTAAATTCTATACAGATATATCATGCTTGGGAGGGGTATTTGCGAAAAATACCAATCGAGAGACGAACAATTTCCAGAGCCGAATGGCGAGGGAAATTTAGTCTCAAGACTGGTATTTTTGGCAAATACCCCTCCCAAACATGATGAATCTGTTTAATTACACCGAATATTATTTAAATAAATAATACGTTTTGTTTGTCGTTTTCAGGACCTAACATGATGTATTTTTTTGGGGGGGGGGGGGGGGGGGGGGGTTGTACCCCTCAGCCGAGAAGCTAGGTCCTATACCCCAGGGTTCCCTCGGGGGGATGTTCTTTAAATTTACATAAAACGCACAACTGATAACGTTTTACAAATTTTGTTACAAGCGTCTCGGTGAAGGGTAAAAACGGTAAATACGATTTTGCAAATACCATGAAAAAAAGTTAAATCTTATGCAAATATACCTACATGAAGTTAAAATTCTGCAATTCACGATGCAAGGCCTGAATTTGTAAAAAAAATATCACGGCTATTAACCAATCAGAATCTTGCATTCTTATATAAGGTGTAATTAATTATTTAAGTTCATCATTTGGGGTTTAATAAACAAGGTGTACAACATGATAATTTGAAAAGTGGAATTAGATAGTATATCTATCAATAAACTGTTTAGTTTTTAAAATTGACTATTGATAGGTTTATAAATTAGACCTCTAATACAGACATGATCAAATGCCTTACTTACATCGCAAAACGTCAATGTCAAAGGAATCTGATTTTCAAATGTAGTCATAATACAGTGGTATATTTCAACTAGCTGATGTGAAGTGGAATATCTGGGGAGAAAGCCAGACTGAAGTTTATGTATATACATATGTCTACTGATATGGTTAAAAACATATTTAAAGACAGTTCTCTCAATTCTACTAACACAACTAAGAAGCGATATTGGTCTATAGTTCGAAGTGATTGATTTGTCAGATTTCTTAAAAACTGCTGTAACGTTAGCAAGTTTCCAAAACGACGGGAAACATTTCTTCCTTAGAGACAAATTAAACAGTTTACAGAGTAGACAACACATAGTGTTTTCAGTGGCAATTACCATACAGTGATTAATATCATCTGGTTCAGATGCTTTTTGTGGGTCCAGGCAAGAGATAATCAAATGTCATTTATGTCCTGTTCAGGTTTCAAGTATTCTGTTGCTAAAAATTCAAATGTTCATTATGTTGCTCATGAAAAACACAGCAAGAACCAACCATTACTTGAGTGGACAAAGGATCTGGTGAATCACTTCTGGTATACAGCAGAAATATGTAATACACAGGAGGAATATATTGTAAGTTTACTGAAACTGAATTATGAGTTAGAAAAAATCCAATTATTTGGATTCATGTTGTAATACAAGTTTGGTTTGGAAGATAAAAAAAAACCACAAGAGCAACAAATAAAACAGTAGTCAAAATAAATAAAGACAAGGACAAGCAACAATCAAGAAGAACCTAACACAACATTCTAAAACATGTGGTACTCCCATCACAGACATGTCAATTGGCTTTGTATATTGAACTATATACAATGTGTATCATTGTATGTTTATAATTAATTCATTTTCTTAATACATAATAATTGGAGCAAACAAGTACTATGTCCAAAGGACCATGTGAACTATTGTCATCACTTTGCTTCTATTGGCTTTCTGTAATCTGTTCACGTTTAAATCTTCTTCTCCATAATAAATGGGTCATTTAAATTGTCACTGTAGGAATGATCTACTACAGCTTTTTTTTTTTTTTTTTTTTTTATAAGAGTAAATAGATTTTGTCTTTTTAAGGGAGTTTGGAGAGGAATCCTCCACCATGTTATTAATGAACATGGGTGGTTGCTGCCCAGTAGTGATGGCTCATATTCATGTAAACACAGACCCCTCTCAAGTGATCGAGATAAAGGATGGCTAGAAAGAGACAGTGATCAACATGTTGCCTTGAGGAAAATTATATTGGACAAGCGATTTCTCAACAATATCCCCGGCTATCCCAATTTCAGGTATGTATTGGTTTCTAATTAATTTTGCAAAAAATGTAATGTCATTGAATACAGAAACAAGTTACTGATTAAAAAAAGATGTCAACCACAGTTGTGATAAGTGAAAACCTGAAATTATAGAATGAATGAATTATTGTGTTTAACGCCACTTTTAGCAATATTTCAGCTATATCGTGGCGACCAGTTTTAGTGGTGGAGAAAGCTGGAGTACCCGGAGAGAACCACCCTTTGAAGAGTAAAAGTTTTTAAACATTTTATATTATGCAGCATTTCATTTGCCTGCATACATATCTGTACTTTGCAAGACAAAATAAAACTCTTGATCAGTACCAGTTAACACATTTTCATGAATAGTGATATTTCATGTCATAACTTCTTCAAATGAATGTGATTAGTATGATACATGTTTATAATTTTAGGAGCACTGGGGAACTGGAGATTTTTCAGAATTTATTTCTTATGTACGCATCAAAGAGACATTCATACAGACCCCCAGCATACAGAGTGAGAAATCTCTTGGCAGCCCTTGACCATAACAGCCATGTTGACCGGCCAGTGATATTGAACCAAAATGGTACTATAAGGTGAGGATGATATTGTATATAAATAGCAACATAATACTAAAATTTCAATATTGTAACCAATTGCACTCAGTCTGTAGATAGTTACTTGATATGATGTCATTATATAGGACTATTTAGACTGTGGTGAAATAAAATATTTATGCAATTAGTACCTGCTGCTTCTTCATTAAAGACGTAATGTTGGGAGTCGAAAAAACGACTTGAATTGGAATAATGTTTCTAGTTTGGTGTCATCTCTGGAATATCAGAATAAAAAGCATGCATTTAATTGGTTGAAAACTCTCCATGTGACCTTCACTATTCCACGTTACAGATTGGGTTGCTGATATAGACCGGTCCAAAAACTGTGTATAGACTGGTGCTACCGGTCTATACACGGTTTTTGGACCGGTCTATATCCGCATTAATAGGAACTTTAAAGCACCTTCAGCGATCCTAATTAAAAGTACATTAAAAATGTTCATTTGTCTGTATGTAAGGTTTTATTTATTCTGTTAAGGTTTCTTGATTCCTTGAAAAATTTATATTTTGTGTGTCTTCAATTCAATAAACACAATAGTTACCGATATAGAGGGCAATATCAGGATATACAGACTGCCCTCGGGTCGTGGTACGGACTATGAAATAGATATTTTCACTGTTCCGTACCACGACCCTTGGGCAGTCTGTATATCCTGATATTGCCCTCCATATCAGTAACTATTATATAAATAGTATATTGGCAAGCATAAAAAAGGAACTTAACAAGTACAAGTACAAACTATCTCCAATTAAACAAACGTACAATACAGTATTTACCGAGGTGGAAGCTTGGATCTAAAATCAAGTTTCTAATACATGTATAATCATCATTGGTGAATTATGATGGTGAGAGATATAAAAATTAGAAATCCGGATGAGACAACCAAACAATGAAATAAATATCCCAAACGATATTAAAGTATTGTCAAGCTAAGAGCACCTACAAAATAATAGATCTCATAATCTAACATATTGCTTTGTTCTTTTACAACAGATATCAGAGGAGTTTCAATAAAAAAAACTGGAAGGTGGTCTGCCAGTCCTGTAAGAACTGAGAAGAGATACCTGTACATGACAGAGCTTTTCAAGAAAATTGTTACATTACGATTGGAAGACAGAGTTGGCATGGCTCAAAAAATGGTACTGGAACCAGATGACCCAAGACGAATTTCAGCAATTTTGGCTCCTGTACCACCACCACCACCCACTCATGAAATTGTTGCTGAACAGATATCTCGTTTCAGCACTGTTGAATCACTCCACACTACAAACAGTTCCAACAATGTCGCAGATGATTCGAATGCAACAATTGACTATTATTAATATAATGCTAAAATATGTTCTTGACCAAGCAAACAATATGCCTAATATGAAATTGCGAGTTAACTTTGCCAAACATAATAACAAAAAAACAGGGGTAGCATCAGGTGCTGCACAAGGGTAAGCATGTTCTGCTCCGCTAGTAGCATCTGACAAGTACAGAACACAGAAAACAAAAACAAAAAATATTCTCCAGAAGGGTAAGCATGTCCTAATTTACATGTAACACATTTCCAGCCATTACACTTTTAAAGACACAAACATAAGTCTGGTTTGTGGTTGGCACAAAAAGGTGGTCGAGTTGAGAAGAGGGGCCTGCTGGGATCTTTGTAACAATCTTAAACAATGAAAACTGTATCTTGCCGTTGTAAAAGTCTCATGTTCAAGGTTGAATAGTTTTAATTGAAATAAAAAAGAATAGTAATTTTTTGAAAAAATAACATTTAATATTTAAAAGTAATACAGCTGCCATTCATTCTATCCAAGTCTTCTTCCCACAAAGCCACGGTACTGACCGAACCTGTCCGGATATTTGTCTCAAATTTTCCAGATGCAACAACTGGGAATAACCCTTCTGTTACCAGCTCCCAGATACCCGTGATTCCATAAAATGAATTGCCTGTAGGCTGCATGCCTCTTCCCTCTGTTGAAATCGTCATCATGCCCTGCTGCTAAAACATCTTGTCGATATCTTTGAGCAACAAGGAGGACAACTTCATCTAGCACAACAAGGTCAAAGTCCTGAAACATAAGCCAATATAATTAAGCTGTATGGATATTATATACAGTTCTTTCACTTAACAATTTTATACTGATTATCAAAGATATGAATAATTATAAAACATGTTGAAGAATAAAGAATAGCCATAGTCAAAGCAGTACACACATAAAAAATATTTTACCAATTAAAATTATTTGGTCTTCAGTCAAACTCTTATAAGAATATACCATACCCTAACACAAAAACATGACTGCTCAGTACATGCACTTTGTGAGTTAGGGAGATTCCCTATGTATATTGAAGGATATTGTAGAATGCTCAGATATTGGTTTTAATTGCTTTGTACTGATAACTGTATTTTAAAATGTTTGTATGAAGATATGTATGAAAGTTCAGTGGTAAAACCTAATGATAAATTAAACTGGGCATGTAGAGTAAGAGATATTCTTTATAAATATGATTTTTTATAACATCTAGATATCTCAGTATGTTAACTATGTAGATTTTTTATGTGTGAATTTAAGCAAAGATTGAAGGATAACTTTATTAGTGAAATGAATACATTTTTTTAATTAGTCTCCTAAATGTCATTTATACAGATATATTTTTGACAATAATGTTTTTACAATTCTATCTTGACCATCCGGTTAATTATATTTATAAGCCATATATTTGTAAAAATGTGTGTATCAGCACATAATCTTAATATTGAAACTGGAAGATTCTATGATTTAGATGGTCATGAAAGAGTGTGTAGTATGTGTAACTTAAATGTTGTTGAAGATGAATATCATTATATTCTTCAGTGTGAAAAATATATTGATGTAAGAAGAAGATATCTTAAGAAATATTATTGGCTAAGGCTGTCATGTTTTAAATTAGTACAATTACTATCTGTACACAATATTAAAGAACTTAACAATCTTGGTAAATATTTGTTACTAGCTGAAAATATTCGCAACGCTTAGTTTCATTTCATTTTGTATTATTGTATTACATATATATTATCATGCTTCGCTGTTAGTATCATAATTGTATATGTACTTTCACTGATGCATTGAATAATTGTATATTGTATGTATATTTCTTTAAGCAGTATTGCTTTTGAATAAAGAATTTGAATTTGTTAAAAAGTGATGAAGTTAAACTAGTTTCTTGGTCCAAACCTCCTCTTTTAGTGAAATGGTGCAGTCATGTATTCTAATGTGAATACAAATTTTGACTTCCAATTGCGTGTGTAAGTAGAAATGACTTACTTGAAGCCTAGAATAACAGTTTCTGTGGGGCTTGATCACAACACACTTTTTCTGCTTTGGTTGGCATTTACCTGCAGTGTGTGCATCTGCACCAGGTAAGTGATGGCTCATTGTCGGGCCTGGGATCTGGGTGGTATCCTCCTTGCTCTTGTGTTGACCCAATGAGGACATCAAACACAAACTGTGGATGTTTCTCACACATCCTCCTGATCAGATCGTCCTTGGTCTCCTCTGTCAATGTCGATATGCGTTCCTGAAATGATAATTTCAATGTTGGATAACTTATCACACAGTAATGGACATTGGCATTATATCTCGTATGCCAAACTACACATTGTCGATAACAACAGCTTGAAAATATGTGGTCAGGCCATAAAAACGACTTATTGCCCAAGGAAAAAGTGACTTGGAAGTTTTCACCTACAAAAAATCGCTTTGGTTTTAGTAAAGATTTTATACTATTTTGGAGCAAAAGCTATTGGAAATTTATACCGGTATTTCATTTTTATGTCCCCGCCACTAAGTGGCCGGGACATATAGTGTTACCCATGTCCGTAATTCTGAAATAAAACAGTTGTCACCACTTTTTTTCCGATATGCTTGGAGATATTGACTTGATTTTTGGTATACGAGTGTATAATGATGAGTTACAGATCAAGTTGACATGTCCAATGATTTTTGGCCGAGTTATGGCCCTTGGACTTTGAAATTTGGCCAAATATTTAGTTGTCACTACTTTATTTCACTGAGATATTGACTTGATTTTTGGTATGGGAGTGTATAATCATAAGTTACAGGTCAACTTTGAAATTCGTTCCGATTGAATGATTTTTGGCCAACTTACAGTCGTTAGGCTTTGAAATTTGGCCAAATATTTAGTTGTCACCATTTTTTTCCCCGCTATGATTTGAGATATTGACTTGATTTTTGGTATGTCAGTGTATAGTGATGAGTTACCGATCAAGTTTGAATTTCGTTCCGATTGAATGATTTTGGGCTAAGTTACGCACCTTGAACTTTTAACTTTGGCCAAATATTTAGTTGTCTCCATGCTTTGAGATTTTGACTTGATTTTTGGTATTTGGAATTACAATGACGAGCCTCCTTAATATTCACAATGGGGACATTCGTGTCGTTCTGACACATCTAGTTTTTTTTTGGCACGCTTCGAATTTTTGTCCAAGTGAAAACAATTATGTACATATTGGGGGGGAAATTCGAATATACAGTTTATACAGACAAACTATGACATTGCATTTCCATCTATGTGAAAATATAATACA